>JAJJWW010003319.1:0-237866 GCA_023531295.1 Papaver armeniacum | reverse complement strand
AGATAGACACAAGGATTTTTTTACATGGTTCGATCTATGTGATCTACATCCATGATTCTTCACTATGATTGTTGAGGTTACATTAATATTACATTTAGAATCTCCATTAATGGATATTTGGTAGAGCTCTGAGATCTAGTTTTGAGGAAGAAGATGATAAAGAAAATAAAGTCTCTCTCTACTAATTGTGTATCTCTCTCTCTTACAAAATTGTATCCTCCTTCTAGTTTACAAAAATGTCTATCCTCCTTTTCTCTCTCCCCTTTTCTCTTTATATAGGTGTTTACATAGTGGATGACATTTCGCATACTGCTCATATTCTCGCAAGCTCTTTGATAATTTCGCAGCTCTCTTTCTTTACTATAATCTCGCAAGCTATGCTTCATTTCGCGAGACATTCTCGCAAGCTCCTATCATTGTGCGATATTTGGATCCTACAACAAGCAGAGATAACAACGCTTTGCGAAGTTCGACTAGAAAGTGCTCTAACAACCCAAATATTTGGCAATGGTTGGCCGAAATGGAATATCAAGTAATGGTTTGTCATTTCCTAACACAGAGGCCTTTTCGGCCTAATTGGCTCCAGAGTTGGCGGAAAATGCGTAGTTAAGCGTGCTTGGCTGGAGTAACCCGGGGATGAGTGACCATCCGGGAAGTTTCTTGGATTACTATGACAGACCGGAAAATTTACGCCTCGGCACGTCAGGGAGCGCGAGGCCATAACCAACCGGATACGCCATGATGATACTACTTACAGACTCTAAAACTAGGTAAATGCGCGTTCATTTTCCTTGCAAGTATGCTCGTGGAGCATGATGCGTAAATTAGCTTCCACACCGTTCCAACTTACCACAAAACAAGGGTATGAAGCGTTGAAGGCTATGGGCGATGCACCACCTTGCCGCATCAAGCTCGAGTCTTGTCCGGGCATAAGGAATGCTTGGAGATTGCATATAGGCCATCTCGGCCTAATTCCCATCTCCCAGGCTTATGAAAGCTCACTACTTGCATACCATTTTGGCTTACCTTCCGGCCATGACCATTGTGCTAATGGTGCATGCCAACGCCGATCTGCCTTGATAGGAAGTATGAGCATCCATGGAATGGAATAAAACTCGCCTCATCAAGTCTCGGCCATAGTCATCTCTTTCGTCGAGCTCACAAGGCCGGATGATATGAGAGACCAATATCTGCAATCATCTCTAAATTAGATGATATGAGTGACAAAGTGATGGACTTGCGATGCCGCAACTCATCATGTGTCGCCTATGTACCCTTCCCTATTCTAAAGGGCTCAAGCACGATGCCGTAGTTCATCCTCGAAGGGACAAAACTTAAACTAACTTCGTTTTGCAGTGTACCAAGCAATAATGGTAATGGCCTAGTCCGTATAGGTCGTTACAAAATGCATCCAAGGAATGCGTATTTGGCCCTTGGCATGGCATAGTGATGCCCATACAATACGCTCTTTTGTGAAGGCTGAAGCTATAAATGAGACCTAAGCATCATTTATACTCTTTCGCTAAGTTATGAAGCTTACTTGGTGCATGGTTCGCATATGCGGCTTCAACCAACTACCTCCCTATAAATGTTAACTTGACATTTTTACAACATGAATTGGGGAGCAAAAATCATTCATCGACTCCCACTTTTACTATTCATGGTAGTAGCCATATATTTCTGAATAACCGAGCCAAGATGGTTGTACATTGATTCCTCGGCTCACATGCCGGTTCCAATATCCGACCATGATGGCTGAACATTTCCCGGGCGGGTCCGGTGAAGGGCCGTGATGGTCAGATTCACTTTGGCTCATAGGCCACTCCAATGTCCAGCCGTGATGGCTGTACTTTTCTAAATATAGCTCGCTACGGCTGTTGCACCAGCGTAGTGCGATATTGGCCATAGGCCAATGACCTGCGTATTGCGTCATTTTTGGCGTTACTTTGTTTCTAGAATCCTCCCAAGCGGCTAATGCATCCTTTGATGTGAGATTGGCCTTTGGCCAATATATCTTGACTTACACCCTCTTGGTGCCATATTTTCCTTGACCAATATGCCCATGTAATATGCCATTTTTGGCAGCGTATTGGCCTAGGACAGTCTTTCTTTTTCTACGCAACAGAGCTTGAGATGAAGCTTAATCTCAGGACATGGCGTATCTTTGAGCATGCGCCATGCTAAATACATGGGGTGTTACAATATTCATCCCTTTAAAGAATTCGTCCCCGAAATTCAAAACAAGAACTATTGTGGAAAATCTATTAGGTTTGGATTCCGAGCAAAAGTCCCATACTAGATGCCTTCCGAAATCACGAGTTTCTTCAAGTTGTCGTGAACATCAATTTAGACCTTAAAGCAAACGTCCCATACCGCATACTCGGGAATCCAAAAAGAGTCCACAATGTTACCAAGAATCTCAATTGGACAGTTGCCAAAAGATATCTCAACCAGGTATACTAAGGGGCTTCCCACACCACCACTCAGGAATCCCTAAAGTTCACAAGTGAAAATGTCATTGAAATGACAAGATCTTAGCGCAGATCACGTGGAACAGGATCCCGATTGCCCACCGTCCTTTGGTCATCCGGGTTGCCACTCGTAGGTGGGATGCTAGCCGGGCACAAACGCACACCGTTGGCCGCTTTCCAACGTATGGGGATGATCGGTCCCATTGTCTACCCACAGTCCCAGACGGACTTCCGGTTATCCACTCGTAAGTGGGTGCCACTTAGGCCAGGATAACTCACATTACTTAAACAAGCTCAACTCGATTCACAAAGTAACTAGCATAGCAGTTACCAACTCTTTCCGCGCAAAAGTTGGCCTACTCTCCAACTTAAAGTTTTCCATTAAGGAAAATACTCGCTAATGAGTCCACTCCGCACAGTCCCTAGAGTTATCTCGGAACTTGCTCTGATACCAACTGTGACGGACCGGAAAATTACGCCTGGCGCGCCTAGGAGCGCATGCCATAACTTCACCGATGCACCATGATGATGCTTTACTTTTCGGGCATTAAAACTAGGCAAATGCACGTCTCCCTTGCAAGCATGCTCGTGGATCATGATGCAGCTAACTTGGCTTCCACATCTTTCCACTTACCACGGAACAAGGGCACCTTGCACGCATCTCTCGTTTCCGAGTCTTGTCCGGGCATAAGCCATGCTTGGACTTGCACAGACCATTGACGACCTAATTCCATATCGCTTGGGCTCATGCAAGATCCGCTACTTGCATACCGTTGTAGCTTACCTTCCGGCCATGACCATTGTGCTAATGGTGCATGCCTACGCCGAACGCCTTGATAGGAAGTATGAGCATCCAATAAATGGAATGCAACTCACCTCATTAAGTCTGGACACAATCATCTCTTGCATCGAGCTACAGGAGCAGGATGATATGAGAGGCCGAATCTTGTAATCGTCTCAATTAGATGATATGAGCGACAACATCTTTGGATCGGCAATGCTTCAAATCATTGGCTGCCTACGCACCCTTACCTACTCTAAAGGGATCAAGCACATACCTTAGTTCATCCTCGAAGGACAAAACTTACACCAACTCGTTTAAGTAGGCTGTGGCCAAGCAATAATGGTAATGGCCTAGTCCGTATAGGCCGATTCCGTAAAATGCATCAAAGGAATGCATATTTGGCCCGCGGCATGGCATAGTGATGCCCATGCTTAATACGCTCCATTGGGAAGCCTATGCAGTATAAATGAGACCTAAGCATCATTTATACTCTTTCATTAAGTTATGAAGCTTACTTGGTGCATGGTGCGCATATGAAGCTTCAACCAACTACCCCTCCCTATATATGTTAACTTGACATTTTTACAACTTGAGTTGGGGGAGAAAAATCATTCATGAACTCCCACTTTTACTATTCATGGTCGTTGCCATATATTTACGAAACTGGCCAAGATAGTTGTACATTCGATTCGGCTCACGGGCCGGTTCCAATGTCCGACCATGATGGTTGAACATTTCTGGTCCAGTGCGGTGAAGGGCCGTGATGGTTGTACTTCCTAGCTTTGGCCCATATGCCACTCCAATGTCTAGCCGTGATGGTCAGACATTTCTAAGGACAAACTGCTATGGCATTTGCACCATTGTGGTGCGATATTGGGCATATGCCAATGACTGCGTATTGTGCCATTTTGGCGTTACTTTGTTCTAGGACATCCTCTCAACGGCCTAATGCATCCTTTCATGCGAGATTGGTCTTCTGACTTACACCTTCTTGGTGCCATATTGGCCTTGACCAATATGCCATGTAATATGCCATTTTTGGCAGCGTATTGGCCTAGGCCAATCTTCCTTTTTCTACGCAACGGAGCTTGAGATGAAACTTCATCTCAGGCCATGGTGCATCTTTGAGCATGCACCATGCTAAAAACACGGGTGTTACAATTACCGCAGCGAAGCCCATTGAAAACCCCGCACTGACGGATAACCGCAGTGGCTAAGTGGGGACAATATCGGTGGAGGGACGGGTCATTACAAATGGTATCAGAGCCGACGAAGGGTCACCTGCCGAGGATGGGAAGGTACGTTGGATGGGGTTGGTCCAGGTGCTTCTCATGAGGGGCGGGGAACGTCGGAGATCTGGGCTTGCGAATATATTTTGGAGCCGATGACGGCTCCAATTTAAGGTGGTGGTATTGTAATACCCCGATATCCAGCAGTGGTGGCCGAATGGAATATCAGTAATGGTTTGTCCTCTCCTAACATCGGGGCCTTTTCAGCAAAATTGGCTCCAGAGTTGGCAGAAAACTCTGCAGTTAAGCGTGCTCGGGCAGGATTAATCTAGGGATGGGTGATCATCCGGGAAATTTCTTCTGGATTACCGCAGCAATGCTCGTTGAAAACCCCACATTGCCGGATAACCGCAGTGGCTAAGTGGGGACAGTATCGGTGGAGGGACGGGTCATTACAGCCAATGACTTGTGTAATGCGCCATTGTGGCGCTACTTTGTTCTAGGCCAGCCACCTAACTGGCCTGAAGCACCTTTCGTGCGAGATTGGCTCTTGGCCAATAAAGCTTACAACTTGTACCCTCTTGGTGTAATATTGTCCCTTGGCCAATATGTTTTCGCAATGCGTCGTACTTGGCGCCATATTGGCTCTATGCCAATGTTCCTCTTAACACGTAACGAAGCTTGAGATGAAGCTTCATCTCCTACCATTATGCATATTAGCGCATGCGCATGCTAGAAACACGGAGTGTTACAATATTGGTCTGGTCGTCTATGGAAACATGCGGTGTGGCAACACCCCATGTGAAAAGTTAAATTAGTGTGGCGGTTACAGTAGTTGGAGAGATAATAGGCGCATTATAAAAGGATTTCCAGAAACTTCCCTTATGTATCTCGCATCATCCCATCATATCCATATCTCCATATAAACCCAAAATATCCACTACTCACGAGAGGGGCAATGCGTATTCTAAACTACTATAAATAGGCCACTTAGCCTATTAGGAAGACAGAACAAGCTTCATCACCCTGAAAAGCTCTATTATCCTTCATAGTTTTCAGTATCCAAAACACACAATTCAATACCATTTCCATTTTATCAAAACTTTTCTTCCCTCCCTAAGATCAACCCATATTCCTCTCCTCGTGACCGAAGAAGGACGGAACGTCTACTATCGTAGTTTAGGCTTGTCCTGTTCGATTTTGATTCTCAAACCTAAAAATAAATTACCACAGCGGTGCACTTGTTTTTCCTAGAAGTAACTTTTAGGTACTAACAGAAGTTTAATAAAAGAATCCTACAGGCTTACTTTAATTAAACTGGAGCAAATACGTAGATGAAAAAATATAACATCTACCCGAGAACTGACAGCCGAAGAGTAATACAACTGAGACGTGAAATGAGACTCAAGGTCAGATGTCGAAGACCTCAATCAGATGTTCAAAGATCAAACAACGGGCTTCCAAACACAATAGAGACACGAAGATAGACGTGGAAAACTCCGAGTCTAGATGCGAAGCTAAAAGAAACTCGATGATGTCGGTTGAGTGGAGACTAGAAAAGCTGGTTGTTATTGACAAAGATTTGTCCCAAGTCCGAACAAGTGCAAGGCATGGAAATATTGTTGGGTCACAGCCGTAACGTGATTAATCATTTTACATGTAATCCCCATCCAAAAAGGCTAAGAATGTAGACAGAACCATTTCATTAATAAATTCGGACTTTGAATATTTCTCTCTCCTCTCAAATTAGCTTCTAACTGTTTTATTCTAGAAAAGACTTAGAAGATACAATCAGAAAACCTAACTTGACATCATCGGAAATTGATCCAGAGATCACAGATTAAAGTGATTACAGAGATCGAGTTCTCAAATCAAGGACCAGGATAATCGATTTGTGAAGGTATGCTTCTCGGTAGACTTAACGCATCGTATTGAGGACCTTCCAAGATAATGTTAGAATTGTCAGAATTGCCATTCTCCTCACCATTAACCAGCTCAACAACCAAGTCACCATCTTTACACAGATCATCTTTTTTTTTTTTTTTTTCTAGATCATTGGTTCCTCAAGATGATACTGATGTTTCCTCTTGGGTTCTTGACTAACCATCCATACTGATGTTTCCTCTTGGGTTCTTGACTAACCAATACTGATTGATGCCAATACAATATGACATATACAGTTGATAACATGGTGTTGTCAAGATATACACGAAAGATAGAGTTACCCGTGGCCGTCTTTTCCTTGTTTGTTGGTGAAAATTACGGTAATTGTTCTGCAGTTTACATACTGTATGTGGACTCCTAAGGGCACAAGCAATCCACAAAGTTTTGTGGTAACAAACAAACAGGGCGCAACCTCATCCCCAAAGACAGTCCAGAATTAAACAAACAAAAATATTTGAACAAACCACAAACTCGATCTAGAATCACACCCAAATCTTGATAATATAATTCATTATTCAAAGGAAAACATGTTGGAAATATCAAGCACAAGCACAAGCACAAGCATCATCACCAAATTACAAATAAAGATGAAAAGTGAAAGTTTCAATTTCAATTGATTTAGGCATCAGCTTTAGCCCTCTCTTCTTTCATCTCATCTTTGATAGCAGTCGCCAATTGATCATAAGCTTCACTCCAAGCGCATTTCATTTCTTCATTCCACTTATCGCCTAATCCCGATTCCAGTGTCCTCAACAGTGCTTCCTTGACCACCTAATTAACAATTTAATTCTTCCCATTAATGACATAAAATCTTAATTAAGCAACAAGATTTAATTCGCACTAATTAATACGGAATCCGTGTGTACCTCGAAATGGGGATCGATAACACCTTTCTTAACATGAACTGCACCCAAGTACGACAGCGTGCTGTCGGCGACGACAACTTCACCTTTCTCGCGTAGTTGCACAGCTGATTCGCAAGTCTTTATGAAAATTGAATCAAATTAGTATTCAGAATTGGGTACAAAATTGAAGGA
The DNA here is from genome assembly GCA_023531295.1 of Papaver armeniacum. Classification (NCBI taxonomy): domain Eukaryota; kingdom Viridiplantae; phylum Streptophyta; class Magnoliopsida; order Ranunculales; family Papaveraceae; genus Papaver; species Papaver armeniacum. Next base: position 230,401 of record JAJJWW010003319.1, on the reverse strand, counting down.
TGATTTAATAGTTAAAAGAGTATTACTAACCATCTTGAAAACCTTCATGGCATGGGCTTTGAGCTTAGGGTTGTTCTGTGGGATTTCATCTGTATCCTTCAAGAATGAGAACATAGGCTTTGCTTGTGGTGCTATCTCTATAATACTGTTAAAAACAACCAAAAAGATAAAGAGAAAGAATTAACTGTTAAAAAGCCCGAAAATATCGAAAGAAATGAAAATTAGTGATAGTATTATAAAACTTACGTGGTGAAGAAACGAATACTCAATTCAGGGATATTTTGTTTCATTATTTCCCATGATTCCTTAACCAAAGCTTCTTGTTTCTCTGTAAAAGTCGTAGCCATTGTTGTTGGGTTTTTGGTTTCTCTCTTAGTTTTATCACTTGATCTCTATGTTTGATCTTTTATATCCTTGTTTCTTCTTATCCTTCTCAGTTTCACCCATACTTGTTGTTATATATAGGAAAAGTCGAGAGATATTTTTGTTCTTGGTAGATTATGAATTATTAGAATTTTGTTGTATATTACTTAATAACCACGAGTATTCCGTGGGATGTCAAGCTAAGGACTAGGACGTATTTTTGAAGTCGTTGTGTGTATATTGAAGGCATAAGACACGTACAGAAAGGACATACCAAGGTTGGTGTGGCTGCATCATTTATTGCTTATGCACCAAACTAATTGGACGGATGATCGTATATTGAGTTATGAGTCTTAATGGTTGCAGCCATCATACAATGCAATGTTGGATTAGCGTATTTTTCATTTTTCAAAAAACAGTACATACCCATTATTATTTTCTAGAAGAAAAGTTGATTCTCTAATAGTTGACATGAAAGATTTTCGGAGGATGCATGCACAGGATAGCTTTAACAAAAGCTAACATGCAACCTTTCAATTATCCAGAGGTCTATCTATCTACAATCTAATAATCTAGAAAATTTCTTTCTCTTTAGAGTTTGCGCCCATGGTTTTGTGCGAGGGGTTAGAAAATTTGCAACTACCTTTGTGAAAGTATGAGTCTAATCAAGCAGGCTGATTTCCAGGGCCGCTAATGGGGGTGCCAATTTGCAGGGGGTGTACCCACCTAAAGGCAATGGCTATTTTGTCATATATGTATTTTGGTACACCCCCAAACAATAAGGCACCCCTTATTAGCAATTTTGCTGATTTGGACTAATTGGAGTAATGAAATTTCAAACTCTTTTTATGGAAATTTTGCTATCACAAAAAATGAAACACAAAAATTTGACTAGTCTCTGTAAATGCTGTCAGTAGAAACCTACATTAAGCTCGAAAATAAGGCATTGACCAGAAATTCATATGGCTGCTAAATTGTTTGCACGACTTTATCTTTCTGTCGCAAATCTAATTCCACTTCCAGATATACTTTCTGCCGCTGTAAAATTTCGCATAGGTAAAACTTGGGAAATTTGGAATCTTCAAAAAATATCATGATGGAACTTGCGGTGGCCACACGCACTCTTGCATTTTCCAATAATGAATGTTTCTTCTTTTTCCTTTTCAAACTTTGAAATCGGCCACATGAAATAATATCCTTTCTCACTTTCTGGTGATAGGGATCTGTGGGCGCTGCCACATAAACTAGTAGTACAATTATTGTGGGACCCAATTGTTAGCACCTGTAATTACCCCGCAAATGTGCGATCTTGCTTTTATGTAGAGAGATTCCCTTGTCTGCTTCACCGTGGCTCCTCGTGTTTTTGATGTTGATGCAAGTTCATACCAAATGATACGCCGTACTCTAAGTTTTAGGTTCCCATCTTTCATTGCAAGTCTGTTGTTCGCATAGAATTAGAGGTAGGATGTATTTTGTATATGAAAAGAATGGCCCTCTGGACAAATCCTGCGGTAATGTTCAAATGAATAACTTTGTTTAGCCAGCTGAAGGAATAAAATGAGTTTGCCACTATGGGAGTATGCAGTCGGCGACAAAACATATGTAGCGTATCAAAGAACCGTAGATGATAAAATAAAGCATCTTCCAACGAATGAATGTTATAAGGTCATGGAGTTCGGCACAAAGAAAGGGTTCAGGTCGAGCCAAAGATAATAAGTTCTCACCTCGAGTACGAACCAAAGATAATAAGTCAACAGAGAACAATAACGAGACAACAAATATCGTGACACGTGCAAGACATGACTTCTAGAGCAGGAAGGGAAGACAAGGCTGTCAAAGTCAAGACCCGAAGATCGAGATAATGAAGATCACAGGTCCAGCTACCAACTCACTAACGAAGTAAAAGTCTGAGTGGATCATGATATCACCTCTTCGTACGCAATGTAACTAATTGTATATAAGTCCAATAAGGCTCTTTTTATAATCCAATGCATAATATTCAGTCTAACAGGGGGTGGTCAAATGAGATTTCTGTAAACTTTCATAGATTTTTTATTTGGGTGACTCTCGGAGACTCGCTAAAAATTTAGAGATTTCTAGTGATTCACGAAGAGTATTTTAGAGAGTCTTTATGACTTGTAGAGACAAAAAAAAAAAAGGAGATTTGTAAAGAGTCTCTGATTTATAGAGACAAAAATGTATAATATCTAACTAAAAATTTAAAACATCTACCGATTTTTTAATTAAAATATTTGTTCGTTGTTAGAATAAATCTCACTGTTGTCCTATGCATAAGTTTTCTGTCATCCCACATTTTTTTTATTTGCTATGATATCTCATCACTGGTTAGCATCTTTTCGTTGTTTTGTCTGAGGAAATGTCCTTTGAAGTGGCAAAGAGGAAGCTCGGTCGGTATACACGAGGGAAAAGAAGAAGAGAAAGGAGATGTCTAATATATTCAGATGGGGTCGACTGTATTACTGTACAAATGGCTCGTCCCTTGGTCAACAACAAAAAAAAAAAAAAAAAATTGGTCATACTCTCAAAAGCACATTTTCCTTAAACTTCCAAGTCTCCCAAAATATCACCTCTTGAGGAGAGATTTCTACCATGCCTATTTTCATAAAAGAAATCTCCCAAAATCTCTGAAAATTACAAATCAATTACTTTTAATTCTCCTTCGAATAACAGGGGTGTTGGAGTAACTCTTACGAAATCTTAATCCGATAACATGGAGTTCCAGAGAATTTAAATGACTTAAAAAAAGTCTCTAACTAGTAACAAGAGACATTAGGAGACTCTTCAAAATTCTCTATGGACTAACAATAGATTTGGAAACTCTCCGCAAGTTATTTGAAATCTCAGTTAACTACCTCCCTGTAACATGATCAATAAGAACTATCATTTCTCTCCTACTTTCCTTTAGAACTCAACTTCGATTACCGACCTAGAGATAACTCGGCAATCACCAATTGGATCTAGAACTAATTAACCTACAGATGACAAACGATAATCAGATCAAATCAGGAGATATATTCATACCAATAACCACATCTCAATCTTGTGTAGGTACGTATTTCCATCATATAAAAATATGAGTATTCTTGGCCGACAAGGGCTGCATCATAATTTTGATTTTCCATCATAATTTCAGGTTAGATCATAATTTTATGCATAATTATCTTTTATTTAGGTGAAAACTATATTTTCTATAAAAATTGCATACAAATATGATTATCTTGATCTCAAATGATGGATATGAATGTTATTATTGATTATACATGTTTAATCTCTTCATCCGCATCTTAATCTCATTTGAATATCGACATGAATTCATGGTAATATCATTTTTAGCTCCACTTTCATATATATCATATAGATAGATCTCTAAAAAAAATTATCTATATTTATCTGTTAAATCATCTTAAAATCATTTGCGTTAAACATATCTTCGTATCTCATCTCGATCTGCATTATATATATCCATATAGATGAATCTGAGTTTCATCTTTTATCTCAAATCAGAGCATTAATTAGCTAAAATCTGATGACCATTAATATCTTTATAACATAATGAACGTTTTAATATTGTTGTTATAACATACTGAATGCTTAATATTTCGTATAATATCTCTTTTAACTTGGAATTTCATGAATCACGAAAATATGTTAGAACTAACATATATCTAGCAGATCTTCATCGATTTAACCTTTATTATCATTATCTTACATGTTAATCATATAGATCCGAGTTGATTAATTAATCATGCATCTTTTAAGGCATAATATATTTACATGCCATAACTTTTAACCGACATAGCTTTAATGAATATTCGGATCTAGAAGTTTAGGATCGAATAGAAAGATCCTTTTAAAAGAAGAAGTTCGAAGTTTCTATAGAAACAACATATTTTACCGTCTAAATCTGATGAAATATCAATTATTTGAACTAAAAAAACATAAAATATGCATGATTCGTTGATACGAACAAGCTTCATTTGTGAATCTTTCTCTTTCGGAGAAGAAAAAATAATCTCGTTTAAAAGATCCAATATCAACTTATAGATCTGAAACCTCACGTGTTGTTTGTCATCTTGTGTAGAACAAGAAAATATGACAACTCCAACACCAAGAAGAGTTTTACCACCTCGACACAGGTAAATTCACTAGGTCGAGCAACTACTTCTAAATCTCCAAGTTATCCAAGAGGGGACAACTCCATCCATGCAAAAAGGTCCACCAAGTTGAGTAAACTCGCAAGCTCGACCTAGACCTGAAAAAAGAACACCTCGAGGTGAAACACCCGTCATGCAATCAACTATCTTAGAACCATATGATCATCCAATTGTTGTTTTGGTTTGGCCAGTGTTTACACCACAACGAGAGAGAGTAAATCTCCTAAGAGCTTCGTCAATCACAACAATGTTAATTGTGTAAATACCGCACGATATGTTTCAAGAAATATTAAAGTCGATCTCATCTCTGACTGAGAAAGTCAATCAAATGACTCCAACAACACCGAATATAACAGCTTCATCTAATATAGTGCCTCAACCATCTTCACCGGTGAATATATCTCAATAAACAACTACATCTTCGCTGAGTAATCAGCAAGAGCAACTGAGACAACAGTTCAGAAACTACAGCTCGATGGACAATTATAACTTATCTACTTCGAAAGGAGAGACCTCGGAGCCAAGTCAAATTTTTCGTTACACAGTCCAAAAGTCAGTCGACTCGAAGATGGAGAGTATATTTAAGGAACAAGAAGAAAAATTCAAATTGTTGATCAACAGGCCAAGGCTAACCCTACTTATACTTCAAAGATGACCCACTCTCAAAAGAAGTGAGGGAGTATGAGCTGCCAAAAAAGTTTCATTTATAGAGGCTTAAAATGAGATACATGCCCAAACGTGTACGTGTTCCACTATGAGCAACAAATGGCTATGTATCTCGAGAACACTCTGATAATGACACTTTTTCCCGAGCAATATAGCATATAAGATTAGTACAGATATTCCAGAAAATTAAACAATTATTCAGACAAAATTACTTCTATAACATCAGATAAGTTGTCGTGCTTGAAGGTATTTTCAAAGACCCAACAGGAAGACGAAAGCTTCATGGACTTTTTCAGAAGGTTTAAAGCTGTAGTAACACCTGTTTAGAAGACACAAGAGATATTCTTATATGTTCTCTTCAAAATTGCTATTTTACATGGTAAGATCAGGGATTCCTTGACTGGCTCAATCATGTCTTATCTTGAAAAAGTTGACAACAAAGCAGACACATGGGTCAGGAAAGAAGAGTTTAACCTGAAAATACCTACAGCCACAACCTCAGAGCACAAAGTCTATTTACTTATACCATCTAATGGCACTAAAAGACCCCATTCACTAAATTCTCCTAATAAGACTTGAAAAAAATAACTTTAAAGCACAATTAGATGCAAGTGGATAGTAGTAAACATGATCTTCACCAAGCTAAACTCACCTCCTGAGGTTATACTGCAATTCATTAAGAACAAGCTGAGTACGAATATTCTTATATCTTAGCTTTTAGCCCAATTAATAACCAAGCTTAGTACGAAGCATTGCTGTAAGGACTTTTATCTATAAAAAGTCTTAATCTGAAAGAGTTTATTCTTTATACTGACTCTCAAATAACTTCAAAATAGTTGGGAGGTCAGTTTGAAGCTCGATATACAATTATGATAAAATACTAAATCTAGTAAACAAGCTGCTTGAGTGCTTCGAAAAAGTAAGCATCGGACAAGTAGCAAGAATTAAAGTTCAACTTGCAAATGCATTGGCACTTCTAGGATCTGCAATACTTGGAGCATGCATAAGAACAATCAATATTAGAAACCTACATGCAAGGTAGTCAATATCGGTTGTATTATCCGATATTATGGGTTTTTATCGTGTATCGTAAAGAACTTTTACGATATCTAAAATATCTCACGTACAAGGATTGAACGATAAAAATGCTCATATCGGTTGGTACAAACCGATATATCGGGTTCACCGATACATTGTTAATATTGGTAAGGGTAATTTGCTAGAATAAATTATTTAGATCTTAAAATATGTAAACAAAACACTTCCGCCTAATAATAATCTTGTTCTTCTTCTATACCCTTCAAAACTCAATTTGATTCAACAAGAAATTTTTAACTATTTTATTTTTTTAACGAGTTTGTTATCCTTGAAATAACTATGGTTCTTTATATCCCATTCTCTTTCTTAGAAGATATATAAAATTATAATTCATTATCGTTGACGCTTTTATCTTTAACGTCATCATTTCAAAGTTATTAGCAACGGTAATCATCCGAGATAAGAGTAGTAAATATGAGATAGATAGCGGGATGAGATTAAATTTGTACTATGAAGCTTTTGATATTGAGTATTAATTCAAAAGATTACACCAAATTTTTTGGATTGAAACATTTATAAATATTTAAATTCTAGTCTTAATGATGTATCATTAAGACTAGAATTTAAATATTTATTAAGACTGCTCGGTCGAACTCGCAAGCGTTGCTATCTCAAGCTTGTTTGTCAATATAAGTGATCAAAACTATAAGTCCTGATTTATAGTCTACTTATTATAGATGTCTCGGACTAGGATAAATTGTGTAGTTGAGCATTAAACTTCACGGCGTTCATCAATTGAACGAAGAACTACTAAGGAGAGCTTGTGGAACATCATCAACAAAAGGTATGTGGAGACTAAAATTCATCTATCACTTGAAAAGTCTATTTCTACTCTATCTCCTATATTGAGACATAAGTCGTAGTGCTATATAGTTTTCTATTATGCACATTTGATATTTCGAGCTGAGTTTAATTCGTTTACATATTTCTCGAAATATGTGTTGGTAAGTTTTCGCTTCAACCAAGGTCATCTTATATTCTTGACGAAAGTCAAAAGATAATCATGTGAAAATCACCGATTAACATCTTACATGGTTTGTGTGATACAATCATTTGGTGTAGACTTGGAATGTTTCGTTATGATTATTTCAATAACTTGAAAATTGTTTTGATGCTAATAGTGTGTGACAACGGCTATTGTCATCCTCTAAGAAAGTTTCAATGATTGAAATAGAGTTTAGAACACTTAACCAACATTGGATTATAAACATTTTATGCACTCTTGCATATATGTAATCCATGTCCGGGAACTATAGTATGCGTACATGTTGGTTTGAGAAGTCCGGGAACCTAAGTACACGTACCCGTACGCGTACTGGCGTAAGGTTCAGGTCCGGGAATTTCTGATGGGTTTGGAGGTATGCGTACCCGTTTTCATACTGGCGAAAACCAAACTTGGTCCGGCTACTCAAGTATGCATACCCGTTTGCATACTTGAGTGGTTAAAGTTCTAAAATCGGTTGTGACATGAACTAATACATTTATATAATAAGGAATGCATTATATGCAAACCATGGCTATAATGTTCATGAATTGATTCAAGTGAATCAAACCGATTTTGCTTCAATTGTGTTCTTGTATACTTCTATGAGAATATAGCAATTGAACAACTCTAGAACTAGTTTCATTTGAGTCATTTGAACTAGTTGTGGTTAAGATGCATAAGGTTGATATGAGAGTGTTCATATAGCTAACTTTGGTTAACTACTGTTGAGCCAACATAGTGTACATGTTTAGGTACGGTTACTCAAACCTAAATAAAGGTACATTTCCTTTGTGTATAACAAGCTAAGTTCGATCTAACGGTTGAAAGATATTAGCTTGGGTCTAATTAGGTTTTCATCTAACGGTGAATATTGAATGCTTTGTTACCAAGGTAACTTAGATTGCAAACCCTCATTTGAAAACTATATAAGGGAGAACTCTAGTAACTGGGAAACCTAATCCCTACACCTTATGTGTGATACTAGTTGCGACTAGAGTCGATTCTCCTTTAACCTTAGGTTTTTCACACAACCTTGTAGGTTAACGACTTTAAGACTTAATTGGGATTATGAAGCCAGACCCAACTATTTTCTCTGTAATTACGTGTTGTGATCTTACTTTTACTATCTTGATTGAGTATTATCTTTGCTAAGATTTGATTGAGATTTATCTCCGATATGTAAGATTAAAAGTAGTCACAAACATCTTCGTCTCATCATTTGTGATTCCACAATATCTTGTTTCGCTACCATACGAATAAGATTATTGTGAGGTGATTGATAATACTAGGCTGTTCTTCGAGAATATAAGTCTGGTTTATCAATTGGTTAATGTGCACTTTGATTTATTAAAAGACGGAACAAAACTCGTAGGTATTTCTGTGGGAGACAGATTTATCTATTCCAATATACTTTTCTGTATGAGACATACATGTTTATAAAGTCTTCGACTTTGGGTCATAGCAACTCTTGGTTGTGGGTGAGATCAGCTAAGGGAATCAAATGCGTAGAATCCTGCTGGGGTTCAGAGACGTAAGGGGCGTAACCGTACCTTGATCAGTGTGAGATTGATTAGGGATAAACTTCCATTCCGAAGTTCATTGGTAGTAGGCTAGTGTCTGTAGCAGCTTAATACAGTGTGGTGTTCAAAGCTGGACTAGGTACCGGGGTTTTTCTGCATTTGCGGTTTTCCTTGTTAACAAAATTCTTGTGTCTGTGTTATTTCTTTTCCGTATTATATTTTGTTATATAATAGATATATCACAGGTTGTGCGTTAAGATCAATCAATTAGATAATCCAACCTTTGGTTGTGGATATAAATTGATTGACACTTGAACATTGGTCTTTGGTACCGTTCAAGTTATTTCTCTTATTCAATCGGGCTCGTAAATTCCGATTTGCTAATTGCGGATTGAATTGAGAAATATAGATATAAACTCTTTGATATACTTTTCTCTAGATTGAGTCTGACTGTCTAGTTGATTCTCTTGAAAGTATATTGGAGTTTGTGTATTCAGATTGTCGAATGAAATATTGGGTGTGGTTGTTAGACCCTCGCTTTTTCAATTGGTATCAGAGCAGGCAAACACGTTTAAGACCTCATAAGTCTGTGTTTGTAGCGATCTGAATATGGACAGAAGTGTTATCTCAGATAAACGCATCACCAGAAACAAAAGTTTTGTTTTTATGAAATCTATTAAAGAGAAAGATTTGTCCATCTCGAATATAGACGAACCTAGTATTCCAACGAAGCAGACTTCCATTGACAAGTGTTACCCGGATTACCTTACTGATGAGTCTGACTCTGAAGTTAAAAGGGAAGCAGACAAAGAGAGTGCAGTGATTCTAAAGCTTATTAGAATCCAGGATGATGATGTCAACCGGTTGAAACACAAAGTCAATGTCCTTGCTGGTATGGTAAATGAGCGTGACTCTCTTCTAAAGGTCCTTCGAGAGGAAAACGCCTCAGTCTGTTCTTCACGAACTCTGCTTGAGGAAAAACTCAAAGAGGATGCTTTGGAAATTGAACTTCTTTTGAGTAAACTCTTTGTTCAAGAATGTTCCAAAGAGTCCACTATACCAATTGGTTCTGATTTAACTGTAAAAATTTCAGTTCCAGAAGCAAAATCGAAATCCCTTCTTGTTGAAAAAGATATGCTTGTGTCTTCCTCTAATCAAGGAATATCCACATCACATGAAAGGAAGATATCTCCCAATGATGGTGTTAAGACTGTTCTGTCTAATCACTCAGGTGATCAGAAAGTGTGTCTCTTTTGTGATTCAAAAGGACATGTTGAACAAAAGAGGAAATCTAGGTTGAATGACAATTCTATTGATCGTCTTCAACACACCTTAAATTTAATTCTCAAAGGTGTAACTGACATTCGTATGTCTAGACCAATTGGTTTTAGTACTCACCCTGTGTTCCCTACCAGGAGAGTCAGTTCGATGTGTTCCTCAAATGTTCAAATGCGAAACAGTCTTCCTAAACCATTTCGGCCAAGAAGAGCTCAAGGATCTTCTTCTATTAAAAAGAAAGATAATGTTGTTCTTGAAAGATTCTTGTATATCTTCACATGATTTGAGTTTATCTTGAAAGATCCTTGTATATCTTCATAAGATTTGTATTTATCTTGGAAGATCCTTGTCTATCTTCACAAGATTTGTGTCTATCCTAAAAGACTTCCAAAAATAAGTATTTTGGGCTTCTATAATAAGCTAGACCGGGCCTCTATATTAAGCCATGTGGGTTTCCACAATAAACCTCCGGGTTGGTTTTCTCAATAAACCTCCGGGTTTCCTTAATAAGTCCGGTCTGGGCTTTCTCAATAAGCCCTGTGGGTTTCCTCAATAAACCTCCGGACTTCCTCAATAAGTCCGGCCTGGCTTCCTCAATAAGCCCTGTGGGTTTCCTCAATAAACCCACAGCCTGGTTTCCTCAATAAACCTCCGGACTTCCTCAATAAGTCCGTCCTGGCTTCCTCAATAAGCCCTGTGGGTTTCCTCAATAAACCCACAGCCTGGTTTCCTCAATAAACCTCCGGACTTCCTCATTAAGTTCGGTCTGGGCTTCCACAATAAGCCTTGTGGGTTTCCTCAATAAACCCACGGGTTGACGCTATTAAATAGCTTGTGCGGCACGCACGTACACTATTTGAATAGGGTACAAACATCGCCCCCTCTTAACTCTCAACTTGTTGAAGAGTTAAGAAGATTCAGGCTACATGCGACGGCGACATGTACATAACTGCACGAATGAATCATGGCAAATTGTAGTGCATATCCGGCATGGTTTTTCCGACATGTGAGGCTTGACGTGTAGATTTTCTCTTTGTTAGCACTTCCTAGTTTTGACCCGGAGTTAGTGACTAGCCACTTTGCTGTTTCTCTTTCATAGAATAGCATTTTATTTATCTGTTTTCCACTTGTTCGAATGCAGGCACCACCAGTAGCTAACCAGGCATGTTAATTGCCCAGCTACTTTGGTCTTGCTTTGGCATATTTTGCTCCATCACTTTGGTAAGATATTGCCAGAACTTACTCGAATGCAAGCTGCTACCGTAACTTGTTAGGCACAGTGATTGCCTACATGCTCTCGTACTGGCGTAGAATTTGATGACTCAAACCTCTTGTGCCTTCGAATAACAAATGTACGACAATCTCCGGTGTACAGGTCGACCGGCTACAGATTTTTGTCATATATATATTTCCTTTTGCTTCATCTTTTATTGAAACATTTTACTCTTATTCTTGAAGTACTTCTGTCAAAACACTTCGTCTTTGTTTTTATCTTTTCTAGAAAAACATTGCAACTATTTTCTTGAAAAGTAAAATGCTTCGTTTTTGTTTTTCTCTTTAATAGAAAAACAATGCTAGTATTTCTTTAATAAATACATGCGAAAGTGCCCTAAATTATGACTATAAACTCGATTTATAATGTAACAATCGGTGAGGACTTACCTTCCCAGGTGTTCATTCCTTCAACCTTAGCCGCCCCCAGTACTTGCCATGATACTGAAAAAGATGTCTTCTATTATTCGACTTCTTTAAACAAGTTTCTTTTGATTGCATGCTCGGGGTCACTTTAGCCGCCCCCAATATTTGTAGAGATATTCCCAAGTAGAAAAGTCGCCCCCATGTGAAGCAGGAACTAGATCTACTATATTCGTTCCTAACTTGCTAGACGGCTCTAGGATTATGATCATGTATCTTTTCCGTTGCCATCTTATTTCTGGTTCCATCGTGATTTTTCCTTTTGGAATCGCCCTCAAGCGTGAGTAGAGACATTACAAAGACGCCCCCAACTGTAATACCCTGCAATAAAATTTTCTCATGTGCTAAACGAGAATTTTTTCCATGTGGTGGACTTGTGATGTTGAGAGCTAGTCGAGTCTTGAAAGGAATGTAGTGTGTGCTTGCGGCTGGGGCAAGGCCTTTTGCTCACAACGTAACAAGGTTGAAGCGCTCGCTGCTCAGGCAGGCTGGCTATTGCTTGTGTTGAGTACGAGTCTTTGGACCAATATCGGGCATTGGGCTCGTGGTTGAGACGAGACTTTATGCTTGCCAAGGTGCAAGTCTTTCATACTCGCGTGCAAGGTGAGATTTTATGCTTGCGATAACAGCAAGACTTATATGCTCATGTGCAAGGTGAGGCTTTAGGTGCTTGCGATGTGATGCAAGACTAAATATTGAAGGGTCTAGGCAATCCTCATCTCGCACTCGATCATGTCGTTGATCACGAAACTCGAAATTGATTATGTCGCTATCCACGAACCTCGAACTCGATCATTTTGTTGCCCCAAGTGCACATAAAAGTTTCTCGAACCCAGAAATTTTTGCTTCCATGATGTAGTGAATCGAAAGACGATTCGAACGGGCCAAATATCACTCAATTCGGACTTAAAACGAAGAAGTTATTGATGAAATATTATTTGCACGAAGCACGTGTGAAGAACAGAGTAAGATTATTGAGTCATATATTATTGCATAAAAGAAGTGGAGGCACAGATGGTTGAAGAGTGGAAGGTGCAACCTACAGGTCATGAGATCGATTCCTCCCTCCTGAACATATTTTTCATATTTTTCTTGAACTACCAAGGCACTATCCTGACTGGATCCGAATGCTAACATGGCAGTCAATGAGTGGACTGTTGAAGCTCACATGGTGGGAACGTGCTTACGTGTCGAGCAAGTGCTCATGTGTCTGGCACTTGCTGACGTGGCACGACGAAATGGAACACACAACTGCAAACACAACGCACCTGCTAACGTGGCGTTACTGATGACATGGCAACCGTACGTGCTAACATGGCAACCAAACATGCTGGCGTGGCTCTACGTTGTGCTGACGTGGCACTCGAACATTGTTGACATCTGATGCATCTGATGACGTGGCACATGATGACTGGCAAGCTGGATTACGTGGCTAGATATGATTGGCCAACATCTGCTGACGTGTATGTACATGACTCAGCTGACTTGTCAGCGCATGATGACGTGGGTACATCTGATAACATGGCACATACTTACAGACGTGGCGCAGATGCTGACGTGGTACCATTGTGACATGGCGCGAGCTTACTGACGTGTCATGGAGGTCGCTAAGGTGTCAGACGCTGAATGGTCACCCGAGCAAAACTGTCGGATTGCTGACGTGGCATCCGCACTGACATGGCCACCAGCTGACTTTACATAAAACGGTGAAGTGGCATGGCGGTCGCTGAGGTGTCAGACGATGACTGGTCACCCGAGCTGGCGTGTGAACTGGTTAGACCCGAACGATCTGACCGAGTTGGACCAGTTGAAAGTGGTAGATCGAGACACGTGTCAGCTGTAGATTGGTTGAACACTGTTGATCTGGTACATTGAATCAGAAGCTGGATCGAGGGTTGGACAAATCATACGGATCAGATTGGTTGGAGTCGAAGCTGTACGCGAGGCTACACCTTTCGCAATGCTTTCTGTAACAAATATATTTGTTACTATTGGGTAACGCTTCTGCTACTTTTTCTGCAACTTTCGCAACAGTTTCTGCATCTATTTGTATGTGATTCTTCAAATTCGCAAATGATTACGTAAGAACCCTAATTTTTTCTTCATTTCTTTTTTTTGTCGTTGATTTTTGAATGAAATCCGTGTGATTTCTTCCGCACCTTTCTCAGTGACAAAACACGATCGTTTTACATGAATCCCCTTAGTCGGCGCCAATGTTTATACCCAAAATAAATTCTAGGCACAAAACACGATTGATTTGATGATGATGATGATGATGATACGAAATTAGGGATATGAAACAAATTGAAGAAAAATAAATAAGGAGACAAGGATTTAACGTGGTTCAGCAAGTTGTGCCTACGCCCACGGATGGAACCCCGTAGGGAGAGATTTTATTGATATGATGATTATAATTGTTGTGTAGTTAGCAATGTAGTTGCGGGAAATCCCACACTAACATATGTAGTTGCGGGAAATCCCACACTACACCCCTTACTCAATTTTGCTTAATTAATCCATTGAAAGATATAAGATCAAGAATATTTATCGATTGAGTTCATGAAGTGTTTACACAGGAAAATAGAATTACACTTAGAAGTTAAAATACTCTTAAACTCTCTCTCTCCTAATGACTTGCTCAACAATTCCCCCCTTTCAACAGACTCATTCCCCCTTTATATAGGGTAATACATAATGGATGACAGCTAAACTATCCTTTATTTTCGGGAATGTCTCGCGAAGTGTCGCAAATGCACGAATATTCATTCTCGCGACACTTCTTAACTCTCGCCAGGTTTTGTGTCTTCCAATTGTTTTGGGTGTCGTTATTCATCGCGTCGTTCATTGTAGCTCCCTGCGACTCCCTCGCGACACCGTCGTTTATTAATCTCGCGAGCCTTGTACGTTGCGATATTATGATCCTACATCTTGCCTCTTTTTCCTTGAATATTGCTTGAAGAGCGATTTGAAGGAAAAATTCGTTGTTTGTAATATTCCTTGGTTTCAATTGGTGAAGGAACGAGCGAAAGAATATTTTTCTTGAAAAGTACGTACTTGCCTCTATTCTTTTAGCGAAGTTCCGAAGCTTCTTTGTGGTATATGTATGAAGTTCCATCTCCTGTCTCTCCTTACATTTCCTCTGCGAGGGGGAGAATGTCATGAGAATCAATATTTTGATTTGCCGCAACTACTTATCTTTATCTGTTTCGGCTCCGTACTATTACACAGATTTTGACTATTAAAGTCTTTTCTTGACACGTCTCTTCCAACCGTTTATTCTCGACCGTTCGTGTCTCTTCTCGCATTAAATGCCCTCGTTTTTCTCAAGAATCTTTTTAATTTTTCTATATATAGTTTTCTTTTCCTCCTCTTTTCTTCCTTTAGTTTCTCTCTGCAACTCTTCTTGACTCTCTCCTTCCGCAATTTGCGCTCCTGCCATCTTGTAAATCTTTTTCTTCATCCCTTCTAACGCTGATCCTAATCTCCAACCTCCCATCCATTCCCATACTGATAATGGCTTTCATTAGTCGTGCATACAAAGCTTCTTTTGATGAAGTTCAACAGAAATTGCTTGAGAAGGGTTTTACTCTATCAACCATTCCTGATCAAGAACCTTCATCTATCCTTTCTGCAAAGCTGTTTTCTGATCATCAATGTGATGATCAAAAAATTATAGTCTCGCTAGGTCACTTCTCGCGGGACTTCCCATTCCCTTATACAATCCCGAGATGCCCTTATTTTATGAAATCTTGGCCCATGAAAAATTCTCTCGGGCTGTTTATCAATTATGTGGCGATTGCATTCGCCTAATGCTTGAGTTCGCGAACCGTGGTGCTTTGCAAAGGATATTTATACCCTAATACTGTTAGAAACCCCGAATTCGCAGACTTGGAAATAGATGCTGAGAAATACACTTTGTAGAGAACTTTTTTGAAAATTATTCAAGTGATAAAGATGAGGAATGTGAAATCTCATTTGGGGCATTCGCCTGAAAAAGAAGGATAATGTCCCTGAGGATAAATTACTCATGCAAGATATTGACTGGCACCCGGGCAATAATACTTCTCCTCGCCACTCCAAGGATGAGAAGTGGTGGGTTGTACCCTTGATTTTAAATGGCCCTTACATCGCGGGTTCGCATATTCTTCCCCGCGAATCTCGCAGGATATCATCCTTGGGAATTCAAATGGCCTGATAAGGCAAAAGAGGTATGTTTTCCACTCCAAATCTTGCCCTCGCAACTTTCTTTTTATATTTGCTGAGTTTGTGGAATTTTTCAGATCGCCAAATTGAGAAAAAGCTATAAGGATGATCCGTTGGAGAGTACTCTGACGATACTCCGATCGCTTACGAGTGAAGTAAGAAACATTTCCTTTGTTATTTGAAACAATATTGTTACCTCTGTTTCTTATTTTTAACCATATGCGAAGGTTGGAGTTGAAGAAGCTGCAGCCGCGAAAATTAAAAGTAAGGGTAAAACCGTCGTTCGCAAAGGTAGATCTTCTGCTCCCTTAACTAAGAAGCGAAAGACTCAGTCTTCTTCTCGCCTTAGCTCAAGCTCCGAATCTTCTGACGAGGATAACCATAATTCGAATTCCTCTCTTGCTAAAGAGATTCCGTTGGCCGGTTCCCCTATGGATCAGTTATCTAGCATCTTCTCAGATTCTTTCCAAGGAATGGGAGATGCTCCCCTAGCTTCCCTTTGCAAGACTCTCGCAAATGTGTGTAATGCTGCTTTACTAGAGGGCAATAATTCTTTCAATGGAGCCTCTAGAATTGTGTCTCCTGACTTCTTGAACGCGCTTGGGTCTTTGGTATGCATGCAGTCATATTTCCCTGTTAATTTTTTTTTTTTTTTTTTTTTTTTTTTTTAATATTTTGACGGTTTTTCTATCTTCTTTCATAGGTTGGAAAAACTTCCTTTGTAGTTGCCTCAGATCTCGAGAGAAGACGCAACAATCTTGAAAAGAGAAATTTACAATTGAACAAGAAGACCCAAGAGCCGGAAGGCGGGTCGCGTCATCTCGCGATAGGATTCAAAAATTATAAGCCGATCTGGACTCCCAAAAGGATAGAGTATCTACTCTTCAGAGCTCAAATCAGCAACTTTACTGTAGTAGCAGGATTTCCCACACTACACCCCTTACTCGATTTTGCTTAATTAATTCATTGAAAGTAGTAAGATCAAGAATATTTATTGATTGAATCCATGAAATGTTTACACAGGATTATAGAATTACACTTAGAAATTAAAGCACTCTTAAACTTTCTCTCTCCTATTGACTTGCCTAACAATTCCAAAAGATCTCTCCCTCTAACAGACTCATTTAGCCCTTTATATAGGGTAATACATAGTGGATGACAACTAAGCTCCCCTTTATTTTCGGGAATGTCTCGCGAAGTGTCGCAAGATACAAACATTCACTCTCGCGACACTTCTTATCCTCGCCAGGGTCTCACGTCTTCTTTATGTTTTGCCTGTCGTTATTCATTGCGTCGTTTATT
The DNA here is from genome assembly GCA_023531295.1 of Papaver armeniacum. Taxonomy (NCBI): domain Eukaryota; kingdom Viridiplantae; phylum Streptophyta; class Magnoliopsida; order Ranunculales; family Papaveraceae; genus Papaver; species Papaver armeniacum. Next base: position 213,116 of record JAJJWW010003319.1, on the reverse strand, counting down.
TTAGCTCCTGCGACTCCTCGCGACACCGTCGCTTCATTAATCCCGCGAGCCTTGTACGTTGCGATATTATGATCCTACATCTTGCCTCTTTTTCCTTGAACATTGCTTGAAGAGCGATTTGAAGGAAAAATTCATTGTTGTCATATTCCTTGGTTTCAATTGGTGAAGGAACGAGCGAAAGAATACTTTTCTTAAAAAGTACGTACTTGCCTCTATTCTTTTGCAAAGTTCCGAAGCTTCTTTGAGATATATACGAAGTGTCATTTCTTGCCTCATGAATAATCATTTTCGCAAGCTATTCTCGCCGATTAGGAAATATGTTGTATATTTGGATTCTTCTAAAGTTCTTTTTTCTCTGTCTTCCTTGGGTTTAGTAGTGACCGTTTACACGTGTCCATATCTACCTTTTTCATCGGTGCATTTAATGTTAACCGGTCATAACATTTTTTCTCGTCTATTTATAGGAGCATCCCCTGTGAAGAATTTTCCTTTTCCTTTTCATCTTCTTCATCGTCTGCAAGTGTTCTTCTTCTTCATCGTTCTGCAAGTGTTTGTCTATTCTTACCATCTTCTTCACCATTTTTGCTATTCCCTAGCGGTTGTTACTCTCATGGCGTCCGGGTTTGTTAATTGTGCCATATCCGCCGATTTTGTGGTTGATCAAATTAGCTTTCCTTGTTGAAATCACACTTGGTATGATTAACTTTGTAATTCTCTTTCTTGCCATTGTTGTTTAGCAAGAACCAATCCAGAACTAAGTTTACCGTGAAGGACCCTCTTCTTTCTTTGGGTTCGCCACCGAAACCTACTTCGCAACAAGAATCCTTCATGCAACAAAAGCCATCGGGCTCGCCACTGAAACCTACTTCGCAACAAGAATCCCTCATGCAACAAAAGCCCTCTTCGCGAGCAAAATCTATGGCTTCAAAAAGACAATCTGCGAGTGACAAGGTATCTAAGAAACATTTGTTTTTATTTACAATGCATTGTTGCCTCTGTATCTTATTTAATTTGTCATTCGCAGGATGATAAAACTACTGGTAATACTCCCAAAAGGCTTCGCTACTCCAAACCTGTTACTCCTGACGTTCCATTTCCTTCATTCACACCTTCATCTCCTGCTGCGAAACCTTCGCAAGATAATTTTGTGCCTCTTTCTTCTGATAACATTACTGGCGACAATGTTTCTATACCTCAACTCCTCATAGACCAAGTTCCTTTCAATTGTCCTACTACAAACAATATTATACCTTCTTCTGCTGTCAATGTCCCTGCTATTTCTCCAATCACTTCTCTCCCTGAAACCTCCTCTTCTCATGAGGTTCCTTTGACAAAAGACGATTCGTCTTCTTTGTCTGAACAAATTCCTCTGACTCCGGAAAATTTGGAAGGGATAGATGTGGCCTTTAAGGTCCTTTCTGATCTCGTAAATGATGCCAAAAAGACTTCTACCGATCTGTCAAATCGAATGTCTGCGAGATTTTAAGTAAGCATCTTGATTAAGAGGATCTCAAGCACCTTTAGTTCAAGAGGTTAATAAGTCAAGGATGATCTCCAAGTTATGGTCAGAAGTGCAATAATCTCCACCTTGAAAATCAAAAATTTCTCAGTATCTCACTAGATCGTGATAATCTTCGCAAGAAGAATGAAGAATTAAAAGGTATGCTCTTGCCGTCCCCCCATCTTTTTTTTTTTTTTTTTTTTTTTTTTTTTTTTTTTTTACAACTCAAACCCTTGCTTGTCCTCAAAGTATTAAACCGTAAACGAATAATGGAGATATATCAAACGGAGTCTATCGCTGAAGAAGTTCGAGTTGAAAGAGATGCTTGGATGGAGCAGTATAATCTCTTAGATAATCTTCATACCTATGCAGCTGATCAAATAAATAACTTGTCTAAAGAGAATTTTGATTTATCGCAAGAGCAAGTCTCATTAAGTAATGACTTATCTCGCCTCTCTTATGCTTTGACTAAAACTAATTTGGAGTTGGAAACTTTATCGAGATGAGAATCGAACTCTTTCTCAAGAGAAACGTTCTCTGTTGAATAAGATGGCGAGCTACTCGCAGCAAGTATAATGCTTGTCAAAAGTTATGTGAAGAACACGAACAAGCTAAACATACTTTGAAAAACCAACTTGAAGAAATTATCACGAGAGAGATAAACTTATTCAAGGTAGAATAACTTTGAGTGTAAAAGCGAAGCAGATTCCAAGAACAATGTGTCAAATTAGAAAAATCCAATTCTACTCGCGACCGAAAACTCCATACTTGTTTCCAATGAAAAGAATTTGCGAACTCGATTGAAAGGCTTAGTGGGAGATTCATTTGATGATGTCATGGACCGCTTGGGGAATAATTTCGCAGCTTGAATTCAACATCTTACTTCTCAAAAGGAAGGTAGTCAAATTATTTGACTATCTTAATTTATGTATTTATTCCATGAATGCTTTATTACCCCGAATATGCCAATAATGTTCGATAAGAATTTTCTAATCTTGTGTATTTGTTATGCAGACTGAGAGAGAAAGCTTCGCTCCACTATCTCCACCCTCGAGTCCGATTATTCTAGAATTCGCAAGGAAAACGGACTACTCTCCGCGTCTCTTGCTCGTTCTCGCGACCGTGCGGAGCGAAGATTTGATTATATGTCTTATTGTAAGGACATTGATAGTAAGAATCGTCGAGAAGGCATTGCTTCGCAATTCTCTAAAAGCGGAAGTTCTTGTGAATAATATTTTGCTGTCCAAGTCTCTTGATCCTATTCACGTCGATCCTTTGGAAGTAAGTGATGATGAAGTTCCCAATGCTCCAGATAGTGATTATGAATATGAAAGTGGCGAAGATCTCTCTGATAAGGAAATCGTTGATGAAAATCTGAATAGAAAAATTTCTGATGAAAGTCCAAAGAATTGGCGAGAACAAAGGTGATGAAAACATTTACAAGAAAATCCATCAATCTGTCGGATGTGAAGGCGATAAAGGCGCAGAAAAGCCTCAACCATCCTCTGTATTTGATAGTGCGGATGTAGAGAGTTAAATTCTCTTTGTAATTTGTTAGAATTCCTTTTGTTTGAGTGACTTAACTCTTTTGATTGAGTAATTTTCATACTTCTTTCTTCCTTTCTTAGTTAAGACCACCTTGCGAGCATGTTCGCTCATTGAATCTTTTATTAAGTAAATCCATCCATCCCAATCAGGGATTTGATTTTAATTCTTCTCATCACGACAAGGTCGCGCCGCCTCTACATTTTCATGCAGAGGCCCATTGACCTTGCCTTATCATTTTGTGTGGTCTTCCAAGTTAGACCTCCCTAGTTAGAGGTCTTCCCCTGCCACCTTTCATCGCGACAAAATCGCAGGACGTCTTTACACTTGCATGTAAAGACCCATTGATCTTGCCTTATCATTTTCCAAGTATTTTTGCCTCTGCAGGATGTTTAAGTTGCGACAATATGACAGGCCTATATATCCTTGCGAACACATAGCCCCATGACATTGTCGTCGTGCGACGAAATCGCAAGACGTCCGTACACTTTCGTGTAAAGACCCATTGATCTCGCCTTACCCTCGCGTTAGTATTATTGCCTCTGCAGGATATTATTGCACAAATATGACGAGCCTAAATTCTCTTGCGAAAACATAGCCTTATGACATTTGCGTCTGTTTTGACACCCCCCCCTAATGGAGAGAGTCGCCCTTATCATCTCTCCGGTTGCCCCTTCAAGGAGGCGAAACATCGGCCATACAAGACTAGCTCCTCCCATCCGGTCTTAACAACAACCAGTTATTTTCGCAGCCTCTTATCCCTTATACCTATAGGGTTTATGGTTACGAGACTGCACCCTAAGTGGAGTTTTCTTCGGGCGAGTGCAACATATGCCAAGACTTGCCAAGAATGGCCAGGGTAGGTTCATCCATCCTGCACTCGGCTCAACCGTGTACCTCGGCGCCTTGAGCATACACTGACTCTAAGAAGAGATCCTCGGTCGCCCAACCGGGGTATAACCTACATATATAGTTGGGAATCCAAGGTATCTCCCGGATAGGCTTTCATGGGCCCCAAATTTCCATGACTCGGGCTTCAGGAGCGGTGTAACCTTCCCCCTGAGCCATGTTGAGAGATACCCCCTTATATGACGCACTTTAGGTCTTACATTTGCCTCTTACGAAATGTTATTCGCGAACTAGGGTGTACGCCATAAAGGTTCGTCCCATTCATTCATTCTTTTATTCAATCATTCTTTAGCATTTGCTATTTTGCTTGCGAGATATTCGCCAATTCATTCATTTAATCAATCGTTATCTCTTGTTGTTTTGTGAAGCCATTCATGACTTTTTTTGTTATTCTTTTCGCGAAATCATCGCGGATTTTCTCTCGCATTTCTTGAATGTCGCAAATATTTTGCGAAGAAGTACTTCATCTTGATTCCTTTTTCCTCTCTCATTTTTATGGATAATATTTCTTTAGATATAACTTTGTTCCATGGTCTATCCAATTTTTGTCCCACATCTCTTCCTTCGGGATCCATCAATCTATATGCCCCTGTACCAACTACCTCTTTAATGATATAAGGTCCATCCCATTTTCTCGCCAATTTGCCTCCACTTTCACGTTGATATATAGGGGTTTCTCGCAAGACCAAATCTCCTGGTTGGAACTCACGTATTTTTACACGCTTGTTATATTCTCTTGCCAATCTTCGCTGATAATTCTCCATGTGTCGCAAGGCCTTTTCTCGTTTTTCTTCCAATTCATCCAACTTGATTAGAATGTTGCCTGCGCTAAGATTTTTCTCCCAGACCTCTTTTTTGGTTGTTGGAATCACGACCTCTGTTGGTAGTACTGCTTCAACTCCGTAAGTTAAGCAAAAAGGGGACATTCCTGTGGCTTCTCTTCTAGTTGTATTATAAGCCCATACTGCATTGGGTACTTGTTCGCACCATCCTCTATTGTGTCCTTCCAACTTTTTCTTCAATATATCAGCAATTGTTTTGTTTGTTGCCTCCGCTTGGCCATTAGCTTGTGGATATAATGGGGTTGATTTTCCACATCTTATCTGAAATGCATTAAGCAACAATTCTATATTTTGCCCTTCAAACTGCTTCCCATTATCAGATACCAATTGTGCGGGGATCCCAAATCTGCATATAATATTTTCAAATATGAAAGTAAAAATATCCTTATCGCGAATGTGCTGGACCGCTTTTACCTCTGCCCATTTTGTGAAATAGTCCGTTGCGACAATTAAGTACCTTTTTTGTCCTGTTCCCGGTAAGAATGGTCCTACAATATCTAAACCCCATTTTCCGAAAGGCCACACACTTTTCGAAGAATTTAACGGTGCTCCAGGTGCATGTATCTTCTTCCCATGTCTTTGACAATCTCCACAGCGTCTGGATATTGCTTTCGCGTCCTCATGCATATATGGCCAATAATATCCTTGTGTCTTTGCCTTATATGCCAAAGATCTCCCGCCGCTATGATTTCCGGCATCCCCGCTATGCAAAGATCTTCAATATGGTTTCTCCTTCTTTCCTTGTTAGACATCGAAGTGAAGGTCCATCAAAAGAACGCCGATAAAGCACACCATCTCGTAATTCATAATTTGTTGCCCGCTCTTTAACTTGTGTGCTTCCAATCTATTTCTTGGTAGATCGCCTTTCATTAAGTACGCGTGAAGTTCTACTCTCCGGTCTTCCTCGCGACATTGCATTTCATCTACCACCATCATTATATCTCGCTTCTTGTTCTTCCTCTTTATTAATTGATGGCGCCAGATGCTCGTACGTATTTTGATATTCCTCGCCGTTGGGTCTCCGTCATCATACTTGATATAAAGGCAAAAGCGTCTCATGAGTCTATTATCTCTCCTTGATATATGCCTCCATTTTATTTTTGGTATTTGTGCTGACAACACTTCTACAAGCTTCCTATATTTCTGTAGGGATGGATCATTTGTAGCATACTTCTCTGTTATCTGACAAATCGCCAATTGCGAGTCACTGGTAATCCTCACATTCTCCGTTTCATTTCTATTGCAAATCGTAGAGCATGTATTATAGCTTCATACTCCGTTTCATTATTGGTAGACTCAAATTCCAATCTAAAAGCAAAAGCTAGCTTATTGCCTTCCTCGCGAAATCACAACAATTCCCACTCCTTTACCTTCTCCATTTGATGATCCATCTACTAATATTTCCCACCGGTCAGCTCGATTAATAAGTCTTTTGGATCTCCATGCTCTTCTTCCACATCCATCATTTCATCCACCGCTTCATCTTCCTCCAAAGGAAATTCTCGCTTTAAAATCATGACAACTTTGTGACTTTGTTGAAGATAATATTTCATATTTGAGTTTGCAATGGCTTATTTGAGCATTCCATCTTTCGACTCTTCCTGATCTTTTTGAATTTTTCATTACTGACTCAATTGGTACCTTTGTTACCACTCTAACAATATGTGCCTGAAAATATATGCGAAGCTTAAACGACGCATAAACTAACGCCAGGATTAGTTTTTCAATCTTCGAATAGATTTTCTGCAGCATTAAAAGTTTTGCTGATATAATAGATTGGTTTTTCTACTCCACGTCCGTTCGCGATAAAACCGCACTTAAGGCATGCGATGTTGTCGCGAGGTATATTAATAATTCCTCTCCTGGTTCTGCTTTCTGCATAATGGATATATCCATTAAATGTTCTTTGATCCCTTGTAAAGCCTTTTCACATTCGTCCGTCCACTTAAATTTCGATCCTTTTTTCAAAACACCTAAAAGTGTTTACACTTATCGATGACCGCGAGATGAACCTTCCTAGTGATGCTAGTAACCCATTCAAACTTTTGAACATCCTTTCTTGTCGCAGGTGTCGGCATATCGCGAATCGCTTTTTACTTTCTCCGGGTCAACATGTATTCCTTCCTTTGATATAATGTAACCCAAGAACTTCCCTGACGCCACTCCGAAGGTACATTTCTCTGGATTGACTTTGATGTTGAAACGCCTCATTTGTTCAAAAATTTCTTTCAAGTCTCGCACGTGATCTTCTGCCCTTTTACTTTTTACCAAAGATGTCATCTACGTATACCTCTAGTGTTTTATGTATCCATTCTCGCGAATACTTTTTCTACCATCCTTTGATATGTTGCTCCAAAGATTTCGCAAACCAAAAGGCATTTTAGTATAGCAAGATAATCCTCTTGGAGCAAAGAAAGCAGTGTGCTCTTGGTCTTCTTCGGCGAGAGGGATTTGATTGTAACCTTTGTATCCGTCCAACGATGATACTCTTTCATTCCCGGCCGCCGATTCGACTAGCTGTGGGATGTCTGGTAATGGAAAACTGTCTTTAGGGCAAGCTTTATTTAGATCAGTGAAATCAATGCAAATCCTTATTCCCTTGTTCTTCTTTGGAACTATAACCATATTCGCTATCCACTCAGGGTATTTTGCTTGTCTAATAATTCCCGCGTCCGAAGATCTTCTGCAGTTCTTCTTCTATCTGAGTGTGATATGCCGTTGCTATCTTTCTAATTCTTTGTTTGAATGGCTTCACATTTTTATCGATTTCCAACTTGTGACAGGCTACTGATGGATCTATACCAGGCACTTCATCCATATCCCACGCGAAGATATCCTTATAATCCCGCAATAGATCGACAGTTCTTTTCTCTTCGTCCGCTCCCATGTTAGTTCCAATCTTTAGCATCTGGGGTTTTTCCTTAGTTCCAATATTCACTTCTTTGGTTTGCTCTGCTGCGACGTAACTGGCCTTCGGTTCTCCCATAGGAGTCGGTCCTTTTGGTTCTTTCGCCAGATCATTGTCTTCTCCCAAGATCTCGCTAGGTATGCCTTTTCCTTCCTTCGCTCTTATCATGTAAACTCTGAATTCTTCTTCTTTCTTAGCCACCTTTGCTAGCTTTTTTGCGATACTTTGATATATTCCTTCGCTTGTTTACTTGTTCTTCGCAACACTTTACTTCATTTTGATAGTATATTCTTCCTTTCGCAAAGATCTCCTTTGATTTCGCTGACTCGGTTGGTGTAGGAAATTTGATACATTGATGAAGCGTCGACGCCACAGCTTTTATTGCATGTACCCATGGTCTTCCTAGTAATATGTTATACGGCGATTCCATATCCACTACACTCAGCGTCACCTGTGTTTCAATTTCCCCTAACGGAATATGTATTTTTATCTCCCCTTTAACTTTTGTTATAGATTTACCAAAACCTTGAATATTGTACGCCGCGAAAATCATATCTTCGTCTTTATATCCCATCTTTTTGTAAGCGTGATAAAACATGATATTCACCAGACTCCCTGTATCAATTAAAACTCCATTCACTACCCATGTTTTTACTGTGTTTTCTAGTTCCTCTCTTTCCTTGTACGCGTTTATTGCGATTACCAGTGGAGATGCGTGATCCAAGTTTTCTTTAGATATTTCCTCAGTCGTAAAAGTTATCTCTTGCTTTTCCCAATCCTTCAAAGGTGATGTTATTTCTCTATCTGTAATCTTCTTTCCTTCAAAATCTCGTTTGTGTATTCTTCCTCTGATATTTTCATGAAATTCATCAGTCATCACTCTGGTGTCTGTGCTGCATGTCATATCTTTTTCATTCAATTTAAGATTTTCCTTTCTCATTTTCCTGATTCAAACAACTTTAATTGCAATTTTCCCTCCTTTACAAATGATCGTCCCTGTTTCTAGCGCATATGTAGTAGCGGGATTTCCCACACTACACCCCTTACTCGATTTTGCTTAATTAATTCATTGAAAGTAGTAAGATCAAGAATATTTATTGATTGAATCCATGAAATGTTTACACAGGATTATAGAATTACACTTAGAAATTAAAGCACTCTTAAACTTTCTCTCTCCTATTGACTTGCCTAACAATTCCAAAAAGATCTCTCCCCCTTTACAGACTCATTTAGCCCTTTATATAGGGTAATACATAGTGGATGACAGCTAAGCTCCCCTTTATTTTCGGGAATGTCTCGCGAAGTGTCGCAGACGCACAAACATTCACTCTCGCGACACTTCTTATCCCTCGCCAGGTCTCACGTCTTCTTTATGTTTTGCCTGTCGTTATTCATTGCGTCGTTTATTTTAGCTCCCTGCGACTCCCTCGCGACACCGTCGTTCATTAATCCCGCGAGCCTTGTACGTTGCGATATTATGATCCTACATTTACGGTATAGTAATTTTCAATTCTCAAATCCTTGTCATGTTATCTTCTATCTTTCTTTGTCTGACTATTATTCTCGCAGACGTGTATAATCTCTCCGAAGAATCCATTCTTCTCCATTCATTTCCCGAGCCTATGAATGATGATGTCCTTCTTACTCACCTCAATCAATCTCTAAGTAGTTCCTCAAATAAAACTAACCTCCTTTCATTAAAGGATCTTCAATCCAAACATCATCTCTTAGAGATCGAACACAGATCTAGTTTAAATTTAACTAATCGCTTTAAACGAATGTACCTTGATTCCGAGAAGAAAATCAAGACTTTAAGGAAGAAAATTAGTGATCTCATAGATGAGAACGATCGCATTACTAACAGAGGTGCACAGGCGTTAGCAGAATTCCACAAATCTCTTCTTGGTGTGCAAGTTGAACGAGATGAACTCCTTCATCAAAATACCATACTTAAGCAAAATGAGAAGAGCAAGTTCGTTCTCTTCTTGTTATTAATAGTGATGATGAATTCGCCTGGGCTGCGAAAGTTTTAGATAATGCCAGAATAACCTAGGTGTTGATGTTAGTCTTCATGCTGAGCATACTTCCTTGATTAAGGATATGATATCTGATAGAGAAGGTTATTTATTATACCTTACTGCTTCTTACTTTTGTAGTATTGCTTGTAAATTATTAACTTGTTGTTGCTTATTTGCAGAATCTGAGAAGAGGCTTCAGGTTAGAATTAGAGAACTTGAATCTGAAAAAGAACAACTCGCCAGGAATTTTCCAGCGAGAATTGAAGAACTCGAAACTGAAAAAGAACAGCTCGCAAAGAGTCTCTCCCTTCGCGAGAATAAATATTTCAAGTTGAAGAAACAATTTCTAACGACAGTGGAGAACTTTAATAATGATGCTGTTCGTTTTCGTAATGGAGCCATGGAGTATGTTTGTAAGGACCACAATATCCCTCTACATTCATATCCCTGGCTTCTTGAAAAGGTTCCTGAGAATCACTTTTGTCTCGGACGTTTACGATAGTGAGGGTTGGCGAAGAAGAAAATTCAGCGATGAGAATAATAGGATTGAAGAATCAGATGAAGGAAAAGAATCACCAAAGAGATAGTTCTTTTTGTTTTCTTTCACTGCCTGTAATATCTGTACATTTCTGTACCTCTTTATTATAGTGTACTTCTTGGATTGTTTCCCTCTAAATTCAATCTTCACTCCCCTTTTTTGGTAGTTCTTCTTTGTAATATAATTGGCTAATATTATTGATGTATAACTTTTTCATCAGAAGATGAATAACAATATTCCATCTTTTCCATTCCCATACTTGCCTCTGTTATTCATCTTCTGATGAAAGATTTTAGTTGTCATCATGTATTTTGCCTCTTGTTATTGAAACATATCGTTGCGGCGAGGTCGCGGGTATCTTTATAAATCAAGAATCCTACTTGTCTCGCCTTACCATTTCGGTAGTCTTTGTTTTATCTTTTCTTGTTGCGACAAGGTCGCAAGCCGCCTTTACATTTTCATGCAATGACCCATTGACCTTGCCTTATCATTTTTGTGTGGTCTTCCAAGTCAGACCTCCCTAATTAGAGGTCTTCCTGCCACCTTTCATCGCGACAAAATCGCAGGACGTCTTTACACTTGCATGTAAAGACCCATTGATCTTGCCTTATCATTTTCCAAGTATTTTTGCCTCAGATGTTTTAGTTGCGACAATATGACAGGTCTAGATATCCTTGCGAACATAAAGCCCCATGACATTGCCGTCGTGCGACGAAATCGCAGGACGTCCGTACACTGTCGTGTAAAGACCCATTGATCTCGTCTTACCCTCGCGTTAGTATTATTGCCTCTGCAGGATCATTGCACAAATATGACAAGCCTAAATTCTCTTGCGAAAAACATAGCCTTATGACATTTGCGTCTCGTTTTGACACCCCCTAATGGAGAGCGTCGCCCTTATCATCTCCCGGTTGCCCCTTCAAGGAGGCGAAACATCGGCCATACAAGACTAGCTCCTCCCATCCGGTCTTAACAACAACAGTTGTTTTCGCAGCCTCTTATCCCTTATACCTATATGGTTTATGGTTACAAGACTGCACCCTAAGTGGAGTTTTCTTCGAGCGAGTGCAACATATACCAAGACTTGCCAAGAATGGCCGGGGTAGGTTCATCCATCCCGGGCACTCGGCTCAACCGTGTACCTCGGCGCCTTGAGCATACACTCGACTCCTTGGAAGAGACCCTCGGTCGCCCAACCAGTATAACCTTATATATATAGTTGGGAATCCAAGGTACCTCTCCTGGATAGGCTTTCATGGGCCCCAAATTTTCATGACTCGAGGCTTCAGAGCGGTGTAACCTTCCCCCCGAGTCATGTTGAGAGATACCTCCTTATATGACGCACTTTAGGTCTTACATTTGCCTCTTACGAAATGTTATTCGCGAACTAGGGTGTACGCCATAAAGGTTCGTCCCATTCTTTTACTCATTCATATTTGTTAAATCATTCAATCATTCATGTTTCATTATTTGTCGATATTTGTTTACGAAGTATTCGCACAATTCTGTTTTATTTGTTGTATTTTCATTTTTCTTTCTTAACCAATTCCCATATACTCTTGGTCTGAGATTCTTACACATCATTTCTTCAATTGCTACTTTTTCTCCTGTTTTTGTTGATTATTCACTTCTTATGCCTTTTGTTTCTCATATCCTTTGCTTCTTTATTACCATAATATTCGCCTGTCTCTAGGCATTCACCTCGCGAGGTATGTTCAGTCCTTACTTCTATAGCATCCACCATCAATTTTTCCTTTCTCTGCTCATCTCTCACCCTGTTGCTTCCAACCTTTTCTTTGGCATTTCTTTCTTCGCAGCTTTTCTACATCGACCTCATGACATTGTTGCGACTCTTCCAATCTCCCCGTATAATACCAATGCCATTTGGATGTGGAAATTTTATACATTGATGATATGTTGATGCGACTCCCAAGATTTCATGAAGCCACGGCCTCCCAATCAGCGCATTATATGGAGATTCCACGTCAACCACACGAATAAGATATCGGTTGATAATCCTTGTAGAGGTATTCTCATGTGAACCTCTCCCTTTGGTTTGTTTGCGGTGCCATTAAAGCCATATATCTTGTATGTCGAGGGATCAAATCCTCATCTTTTCCTCCCATCGTCTTGTAAGTATGGTAAAGAGGATATTCACCGAACTTCCTGTCGATTAGGATTCGGTTGATCGCCCAACAAGCTTCGCTTCATCATCTTCCCCATCAACCGGTTTCGGGTTAATCTCTAGTTTCACAACCAACGGGCTATCATGTGTTTCTCTCCCTTTTGGCACTTCATCTGCAGAGAAAGAAATAGTCTTCAGCTGCCACTTTTCTAACTGCGTCGTTCTCGCCAGACTCATTATTTTTTTATCATTAGCATCTCTCGCAAAGACTCTACTGAGCACGTTGTCATGAAAATCTTCGATTATGCGATAGGAGTGGACGATAGAGTTGCAATTCAAATTTTTAGCTTTTGTCCCGACTTCTATCACAAATGTTTCCTTTCCTTTCGCGACACTGCGTTCGTGCATCTCTCGGTGGTGGTGGTAATGTATGGCTGTTTCTTTTCCTTTTAGAAAGTGATTCAGACTTCCCCGATCAATCATCCTCGAGAATGATTCTCTTTATGTTTCTACAATCGTTTGTTTGATGCCCATGGAAACGATGGTAAGAACAAAACTCATGACTTCTATCGCTTTGGCGGTGGTTCCATTCCCACGTTCCAAGGTGCTTTGGTACATTTTCCATCACAAGTATAGCTTCCCGGATCTTTTCCACACTAGCATTCGGTGGAGGCATCTTAATCTCTTCCCATACTATTCTCGCGACTTCGCTGCCCTCCACGGTTATTTTGCCTTCGTCCACCGTAAGTTTCTTGCTCATGATCTAGCCTCGAATCTTATTATTGTCTGTTACGGTTGTAGTAGTTCCTTTCTCGTTCAAACTCTTCTTGATCATGGCTTCCCATGGCTACTATCTTCCTTGTCCCTCATCAACTTTCCTTGCTTGTTGTCCTTGCGAAGTGCTCGCCATCAGATGTTTATGAATTGTGGTAACAAGCTTGCGTTCAGCAGACATTCGAGCTTGTGTTCGCGATTGGATAAGAATTCATTTCATTCTCGTCTCTCTTCTAGAGCAATATATTCTTCCCGTAACTCTCAGCTTCTGCCATCGTGATTGTATTTTTGATTCTAAAATTTGAATGTATAACAAGTTAGTCGCGAAGAGAGCATTCTACAAATGAGAGAATGAGATATCTTTCCTCAACTCGTCCCGCCATTTCGCTACACATGGTCCTCCACCTTATTGTCAATCGCCTTAAGCTCTCGCCAACCCTTTGTTTCAACCCAAATACATCTTCAATACACTGTCGCGAAGAGTTGTTACTTATGTATGCTCCCGGGAATGTGGCTTGTAAATGGTTAAATGATGTGATTGTGTTCCTTGGCAGACCTTCAAACCATTTTAGTGCTTCTCCTATTAGGCTTGATGCGAAATATTTGCACGATGGCATCATGATTCTCCCACCGCAACATACATCTCATATAAGCCTTGATATGTTGTACCGCACAGTTGTTCCATCAAAGATGTTGGTTAATGCGGGTAGATTGCACTTAGGAGGTATTCCTCCCATCTCAGACTTCTAGCGTGAAGGGATTCTTTGCGGCTTCATGATGGCTTCGCCCAATTGTTTCCTTCCTCCTTCCCTTCGATTGTTCAAGAATCCTCTCATTTTAGCCAGTTCTCTTAAGATTTGTTCATTTTCCTCGAAATTTGATTCTACTGGTCTTTTTAGCTCTCTGCCTCTCTCCTTCTACGCTCGTGCTGTTTTGACCTTCTTGCTCGTTATTTTCTTCTCTCCTTTCCCTCGCGACGTTCTCCTTCGTTTCTTTCTTCAATTCGCACACCATTATATCGGTTGTTCTCTCTTCTTGGTTGTCTCTCGCTCTCTCATCTGCACCCTCTCATATTCTTCATTAATATTTCTATTGGTACGATTTTGTTCCCTCCTCCTTTCTCGGTTGTCATGGTTATTCTGCCGGATTGCCTCTTCCATCTCTTGATTCTCCTTTTGCTCTTATCCTTTCTCTCTCGAGCTAGCCGTGCTTGTTCAATGTAATGCCTCTCAATGTCATCCTCAATCTCTCGATTTCTTCTCAATTCTTCTCTCCCGGCAAGATTATTCTCCCTTCAAGAACTGGATCATTCGGCCCTTGGAGTTGCATGTTTCCTTGATTTTCCCTATTCCGCTCATTTTGAAAATTTTCGGGCCGAGGAATATAACGATCTTCCATTTCCCCTCTTCTTTCGCCATGCTCTATGCTTGGATTTTGTGTTTCTTGTTGGTTTTCTTCCTCGGTACTTTCTTTGTTGGTAAAACTCTCCTTCTTTCTTCCCTAATCGATCTTGAACTTGATCTCACACTACTTCTTGATCTCCTATTTTGCAATCTTATATTTTCCATCCTCAATTCATGATTCTCTCTTGTCAAGTTTGCTCGTTCCTCTACCTCTAGCCGTCTCTTTCGTGTATTGTTTGTCTCAATCTTTCTAATGTCACGATTTCTTCGTTACACCGGATTCATTTCTCCATTCATTTCTTGCTCTCCTCCTCCTTGTCCATTGTTCACCAACTGCTGCTCCTCTTCCCTTTCGTCTTCAGAATCAGACCTCCAAGTATGTACACTTACTCTATCGTAATCCACAGCCGCGTTTGCTACTGGGGAGATCGGTGGCTGATTTTGATCTTCTCCATCATTTCTCATATTCATCCTTGACGATTCTCCTGTTTCATTCCTCCTTTCTCCAGCAAGTCTCCCACTTCTTCTTACAATCGTTGGTTGCCCTTGTACATTTCTTCTTCTAGCCATTTTTCTTTTTCAATGAATTCTTGAGTATCTTCTCCAAATCTTTTTTCTGTTAATCCAAATTCTTTCAAATCACGATATCAATCTCTGCTCAGTCCCTGTTTCTAGCGCATATGTAGTTGCGGGAAATCCCACACTAACATATGTAGTTGCGGGAAATCCCACACTACACCCCTTACTCAATTTTGCTTAATTAATCCATTGAAAGATATAAGATCAAGAATATTTATCGATTGAGTTCATGAAGTGTTTACACGGAAAATAGAATTACACTTAGAAGTTAAAATACTCTTAAACTCTCTCTCTCCTAATGACTTGCTCAACAATTCCCCCCTTTCAACAGACTCATTCCCCCTTTATATAGGGTAATACATAATGGATGACAGCTAAACTATCCTTTATTTTCGGGAATGTCTCGCGAAGTGTCGCAAATGCACGAATATTCATTCTCGCGACACTTCTTAACTCTCGCCAGGTTTTGTGTCTTCCAATTGTTTTGGGTGTCGTTATTCATCGCGTCGTTCATTGTAGCTCCCTGCGACTCCCTCGCGACACCGTCGTTTATTAATCTCGCGAGCCTTGTACGTTGCGATATTATGATCCTACAAGCAAACTAGCATTCCCCAGCCTCTATTTATAGGCAAAAAACCCTAATCTAGTTCCATAATAACCCTAGATTTGTAGTTATCCAAAATAACCACCTGGATTTGTACTTATCCTTTAATATTTGTATATATCCTTGAAGATCCTTGTCTATCTTGAAAGATTCTTGTATATCTTCACATGATTTGAGTTTATCTTGAAAGATCCTTGTATATCTTCATAATATTTGTATTTATCTTGGAAGATCCCTGTCTATCTTCACAAGATTTGTGTCTATCTCAAAAGACTTCCAAAAATAAGTCTTTTGGGCTTCTATAATAAGCTAGACTGGGCCTCTATATTAAGCCATGTGGGTTTCCACAATAAACCTCCGGGTTGGTTTCCTCAATAAACCCACGGGTTGGTTTCCTAAATAAACCTCCGGACTTCCTCAATAAGTCCGGCCTGGCTTCCTCAATAAGCCCTGTGGGTTTCCTCAATAAACCCACATCCTGGTTTACTCAACAAACCTCCGGACTTCCTCAATAAGTCCGGCCTGGCTTCCTCAATAAGCCCTGTGGGTTTCCTCAATAAACCCACAGCCTGGTTTCCTTAATAAACCTCCGGACTTCCTCAATAAGTCCGGCCTGGCTTCCTCAATAAGCCCTGTGGGTTTCCTCAATAAACCCACAGCCTGGTTTCCTCAATAAACCTCCGGACTTCCTCAATAAGTCCGGTCCGGGCTTCCACAATAAGCCCTGTGGGTTTCCTCAATAAACCCACGGGTTGACGCTATTAAATAGCTTGTGTGGCATGCACGTACACTATTTGAATAGGGTACAAACACGTACCCGTTCACATACTAGCGAAAACCAAACTTGGTCCGGCTACTCAAGTATGCGTACCCATTTGCATACTTGAGTGGTTAAAGTTCTAAAATTGGTTGTGACATGAACTAATACATTTATATAATAAGGAATGCATTCTTTCCAAACCGTGGCTATAATGTTCATGAATTGATTCGAGTGAATCAAACCGATTTTGCTTCAATTGTGTTCTTGTATACTTCTATGAGAATATAGAAATTGAACAACTCTGTGACTAGTTTCATTTGAGTCATTTGAACTAGTTGTGGTTAAGATGAATAAGGTTGATATGGGAGTGTTCATATAGATAACTTTGGTTAACTACTGTTGAGCCAACATAGTGTACATGTTTAGGTACGGTTACTCAAACCTAAATGAAGGTACATTTCATTTGTGTATAACAACCTAAGTTCGATCTAACGGTTGAAAGATATTAGCTTGGGTCTAATCAGGTTTTCATCTCACGGTGAATATTGAATGCTTTGTTACCAAGGTAACTGAGATTGCAAACCTTGATATGAAAACTATATAAGGGAGAACTCTAGCAACTGGGAAACCTAATCCCCACTACTTATGTGTGATACTAGTTGCGACTAGAGTCGATTCTCCTTTAACCTTAGGTTTTTCACAAAACCTTATAGGTTAACGACCTGAAGACTTCATTGGGATTGTGAAGCCATACCCAACTATTTTCTCCGAAGTTGTGTGTTCTGATCTTACTTTTACTATCGTGATTGAGTATTATCTTTGTTAAGATTTGCTTGAAATTTATCTCCGATAGGTAAGATTAAAAGTAGACACAAACATCTTCGTCTCATCGTTTGTGATTCCACAATATCTTGTTTCGCATGATTAAGATTATTGTGAGGTGATTGATTATACTAGGCTGTTCTTTGGGAATATAAGTCTGGTTTATCAATTGGTTCTTGTGCACCTTGATTTATCAAAAGACGGAACATAACTCGTATGTATTTCTGTGGGACACAGATTTATCTATTCCAATAGACTTTTATGTGTGAGACAGATTTGTTTATCAAGTTTTCGACTTTGGGTCGTACAAACTCTTGGTTGTGGGTGAGATCAGCTAAGGGAATCAAGTGCGTAGAATCATGCTGGGGTTCAGAGATGTAAGGAGCGCAACTGTACTTTGATCAGTGTGAGATTCATTAGGGATCAACTACATTCCAAATCCAGTTCATTGGTAGTAGGCTAGTGTACGTAGCGGCTTAATACGATGTGGTACTCAAAAGTCGTACAAGGTCCCTGGGTTTTTCTGCATTTGCGGTTTTCCTCGTTAACAAAATTCTGGTGTATGTGTTATATCTTTTCTGCATTAAATTTTGTTATATAATAGAAATATCACAGGTTGTGCGTTAATATCAATCAATTATATAATCTAACCTTTGGTTGTTGATATAAATTGATTGACACTTGAACATTGGTCTTTGGTACCGTTCAGGTTATTTCTCTTATTCAATCGGGCTCGCAAATTCCTATTTGCTGATTGCAGATTGAATTGAGAAATTGAGATATAAACTCTTTGATATACCATTCTCTATATTGAGTCTGACTGTCTAGTTGATTCTGCTGAAAGTATATTGGAGTTTGTTTATTCAGATTGCCGAACGAAATATTGGGTGTGGATGTTAGACCCCCGCTTTTTCACTAAGATTTAGTGAGTATCAATATACTTTACTTTCTCTTGTATTTTAGTTATGTGAGCATCTCTGCTTCACTGATTTTCCTTTAAGTGTTTATGCACTTCTCTGTTCCCTTGTATGAGTTTCGGACTTTGTCCCAGGTACCTGTTCAGTTCAAGAAGTTTAGGTAATAGACTTTCTTTTTAGATATGTAAAAATAAGACTATGAAATATTACACTTTTGTAAAGGTGATAGATAATGTATTTAGAGCTAATATCTTCCCATGGGAATACAATTACTTGTTTCAGGTTATTAAATCGACCTGAGTTAGATTTTTAGATAAAATAAATATTTTTCCTGCTACTGGCAGTTAGAGTTATAGATATTGGTAATATTTCTTTAAATGAGAGATATTGTATGGGTAACTCAGCTTTTCCCCCAATAAATTGTTTAACTTGTAGGCTCCACGACTTATCTTTTGTGAGAAGATATACGGTCCTTCCCAGGTCGCTGCAAGTTTTCCAAGCTTGAACTCAGGGCTACTAGGCATTACTTCTCTGAGCACTAGATCTCCGGGATGAAAATCTATGGGTTTTACAACTCTGTTTTTCCCCCATGTTTTTTTGATGCTTTTCTAGCTGAATCAGAGTTTTTTTTTTTTTTTAAGATCGACCTCCTCTAGGCTTTTGAAGACGAGCTCATCGTTTACTTCAGAGATGACTGCTAGTGTTCTTGCAGTTGAAAACTTCAGCTTGGTGGGTAATACTGCTTTCATTCTGAATGCTAATGAAAAGGGAAATTTAAGTGTAGAGGCTCTTTTGGTTGACCTGTAAGCCTATAACACTTCATTGAGAATATCGGCCCACGTGCCTTTTTCGGCTGTCCAACTTTTTCTTTATATTTGCAAGTAGAGTTTTGTTGGAGCTTTTTTCCTAACCATTACCCTAGGGTAATATGGTGTATTGAACCTATGTAAGTCTTTTCAAATCATAGTCCAGAGACTTTTCAGGTGTAAGACTTTTAAGTCATGGTTCATAGACTTTTGTTGAATATAAATATATATTTATCAGATATAGCTTCGAGATAAGAGGTATGAGCTGTTAGTTATGAGAAAATATTTCTAAGTCCACCGCCACCCCCACCCCCCCCCCCACCCCCTTATTTTTGTCAAATAAAAAAGGGAAAGATTATGAGTTTAATATTTTACTTATGTTGGATGTTCTCGCTTCTGCAGAACGACTCTAGATCAATTGATTTGAATTGTGGACCGTTGTCTGCTACCAGTGCCATTGTGAAAAGACGAGTGACACCACAATCTTTTATTTTGATCACAACCTATTCAAGACCCACCGTGTATAAACCTCTTTAAGCAACAATCACTAAAGGAATATTTCAACACGGTGTCCACTTGGAACACGATTAGTCCGGACGGGCCTAACAATGTGACAAATCAAAGCCAAGTGAAGAATCACAATACACCTTGTGTGATCGTCTATGGATACAAGATCGAGAAAATACAACAACAAGATGTTCACTTGATAATAGTTACGGTATAAGACCGAAACACTATAAGATCAATATCAAGTGCCTAGTTAACGTACAAGTGTATTTACTTTAATTATAATATAAACACAATTATAATGCGGAAATAAAGTAAAACACACACCAGAATTTCGTTAATGAGGAAAACTAGAATCTTGTAGAAAAACCCTGGGACCTAGTCCAGTTTTGAATACTCAATAAATTAAGACGCTACAAAAAGTAAACCTGCAACTTCGTGTAGACAATACCAAGCAATCTCAAATCCTAGTTACCCAGCTTCAGCAGTATTCTTGTTTTGATAATATCTAGCAGAACTGAAGTTCTCAATAGATATTTGATACTAGATATCCTAGCAGAACACGCGTTCTCTTTAGAACTAAATCTAGTATATCTTCTTAATGGTTCACAATAACTTATTCTACCAATCTTTCAACTGGAAAGACAAGATTCCTTTGGATCGTATTCCAAACAGTAAAGGATCAAAACTGTTTGGTAACCAAACTCACTTTCTAATCACAATACCGAAATATATGATAAAAGCACAATTATAAATCTTCTATTTTTAAGATCCGTTACTAGATCCGAAGCTCCTAGGTTACGATATCAAACAAGAAAATGATTACCGAAATAATCAATCTTGATTACAAGGTTTATGATAAAATCACAAACAACTTGTTGATCTCGAAAGGCTTACGTTTATTGAAAATAAACAACCTTTTAATCCCGGAAAATCAAGTCACAGAAAGTCACACCAAGATCAAAACACAAGAATAAAAGTCTTCAATATTCGATTTAATCTTCAAAGTAATAACCTACAAAAAGAAACTTGATTCTTTATTGATTTGTCGCACAGAACGGAGTCTGTTAACAATGGTAAATCAATAAATCTATCTGACAGATCTAGAAAAACTTAGATCCGTAGAAACGTTGAATCTTTGATCTAGTTTGAGTGAGCCTTATATCAGACGAGAAGGTTCTCAAGAATAATCAAACTAGGTGCAATCAAAGTTTTAACAACTGTTAGCCAATCAAATCAATAATCGAAAACTACAATGAGAAATCTAGTTTCCCACCAACGGTACTCGTAAAGCTTCTTGATCCCACATAAGTCTTTAAACGAGCGGTCGTAAGAGATTTCGCCTAATTAGGGTACTTTCCTCTTCGGATAGACGGCTCCACCAGAAACAACAAAAAGTGAAGTTTGCCTGGATATTATGATAGTTTGCTAGAAATGCAAACTTAGGTATTTATAGACCAATGATGTTTAGACACCAAGGAATTTCCAAAATCGAAGATATTCTCAAGATATGCAATGAATGCCAAATCCGGTTTTCCTAATTCCAATAAATGCTTGTCCAGTATTTCTGAAATATCTCAATACAAAATCTCCAATCAGTAAATGCACATTACTAATTTTTATTCTCTAGATATATGCATTAATTGTTGGTAATTAAAGCAAATAAAACTAACAACCTTAATTAAAAGATTCTTAATTTATTTCGACGCAGGGATCACCTTGAGTACCAAGGAATATCTTTGAACAATAAATGATAAGAGTTAATGATCATGTTCAAAGTATGTTGACATCTTGAAGTTTAAAGTAATCGGTTCTACCTTGTAAAAGTAATCAGATAGGAATCGATATTACCCAATAAAAATAACCAGGTAGGATCGGTTATTACCAATCACTAGGATCGGTCACACAACCAATTACCAGGATCGGTCACACCAATTACAGGGATCGGTTACACCAATTACCATACAAAAGTAATCAGGTAGGGACCAGTACTACCTTATAAAAATAATTAGGTAGGATTGGTTACATTTATATATGGTATCTACTTGTGATCGATCACACCAGTCACTAGGATCGGTTACACCAATTACAAGGATCGATTCCACAATCTCTTGTGGTCGGTCACACCAATTATTAGGATCGGTCACACCAATTACAAGGATCGATCATACCATCACATGGTGATTACTTAGGATCGGTTACACCAATGGTCATACCAAATCATAAGTCTAGGCATTGTGATCAGTTATACCAAGATACATAACCTGAGTTACGATCGGTTCTACCTACTCACACATATTGGTCATCCAAAGATATGCAATGAATAGCCGGACCAGTAAGCCTATTGATTTCCCTTTCGATCCACGAAACAAGTTCATGAATGTACTTCCTTTAAACAAATGTAAAACATTGTTTCCTAGGATGAAATCTTCACCATAACCCATTCACATAATCATAAAACTATATACAATATTATCTCGATGTCATGTCTATGAAGTTCAAAAGATAAGCGTTATACTACATAGTCTAATTCCTTAATATTATGACCATACTATTATGATCACATGTCTATCCATTGGATTATATATACAGCTGTTGATGGTGGATTTTCATTTAAGGTTAAAATTGTAAAAAAAAAGCAAAATCATGCGGCGACATCTTGTAAAGATAAAGCCATTAATAAGTGTTGGATACTCCTTCACTTTACTAATTCACCTAGAATGGAGCATGTGGCAACAATCCCATTCAGAATACACGAAATTCATCCGTCGGAGCATGTAGCAACAATCCCATATACCATTGAATTTCTATCATTATTAATTAATGCGCAATCAGCCTCGTATTTCTGTACTCATTATCGGTGCGGCATGACGGTCGAGTGTTACTCTTAGCGAGCAACACGAACCTCCAAGCATTATAATGAAACCATGTACGAAATACCACGTCACAGTGACTCTCGGTGTGTTATACTAGCCCGATTGAGCCACTTTCGAGTGTGTTATACTAGCCAGATTGAGCATCCTGACTGATCAGTATCGGTCCGGATATGATCACGATCATCCAACTCCACAAGCATGATTGGATGACCCGATCAATTCCATCACCCCAAGCGGTATAGAATATTCCATTGCCGAACCAACGCGGACCCCGCATGGTCGGCCTCCCCTTTGGCCTAGCTTGCCAAAACGTCCAAACCCGGAGCGTATGGACGGAAAACCCTAAATTAGGGTTTGCGGCATATTACATGTGTAGCAAATCGGTCTCAACCATCCATCTTCGCAGTATAGATGGAGGGTGTAGATGTAGATTCAAAGGGCCTAGAGCATGTCAACACAATCACCGTGGGCCCGCCTGCATACGACCAATCGGTCGGGACCAACCATGGTTGGTCATCCCAATTCGTGCGCCCCGAACATAGCATGACGCATTGCCGTGAAACCCAAAAATTAGGGTTTTGAGCATCACGAGCGTCCATCTTCTCCCGGCACGAATGGAGGGTCCCAGTTATATTAAGCGGGTCCCAGGTCATACCGGATGACCACCGTGGGTCCGTCTATCCCCTCACCGATCGGACAAGGCATACCATGACCGGCTATCCCAAAACGCGCGTCCAAACTTGCGTGGTTACACTTCCCAAATTGCAAACCGATCTCGACCACTCAACTTCACCTTAGGACGAATCGAGTGGCTTAGATCACGTTTTCATGGGACGATCGGTATAGGTGTAGTAGCAGGTTTTCCCACACTACACCCCTCACTATATTTTGATTAGTTAGTCCCTTGAAAGTTGTATCATTGAGAATGTTTATTGATTAATTTCATGAGTTGTTTACACAGGAAAATTAGGATTACACTTAGCAAGTAAAACACTCTTGAACTTTCTCTCTCCTAATGACTTGCCCAACAATTCCAAAAAGATCTCCCTTACAACAGACTCACTCGACCCTTTATATAGGGTAATACATAGTGGATGACATACTAAGCTATCCTTTATTTTTGGGAATGTCTCGCGAAGTGTCGCCGTGTACAACCGATTCAATCTCGCGACACTTCTTAACCCTCGCCAGGTTCCATGTCTCTCAGTTGTTTTGTGTGTCGTTTCTCATTGCGTCGTTCATTTTAGTTCCCTGCGACTCCCTCGCGGTACCGTCGTTTATTGATCCCGCGAGCCCTATTCATTGTGATATTATGATCCTACATCTTGCCTCTTTTTCCTTGAATATTGCTTGAAGAGCGATCTTTAAGGAAAAATCTGTTGTTGTAGTGATCTTTGGTTTTTTGTTGATGAGGGAATGAGCAGAAGAATATTGTACTTGAAAAGTACGTACTTGCCTCTATTCTTTTGCGAAGTGCCGAAGCTTCTTTGAGATATATATGAAGTATCGTCTCTTATCTCTCCTCGTATTTCTCTGCGAAGGGAAGAGTATCATGAGATTCTTACGATAATGTTGCCGCACTGCTTATCTTTAGAATCTTCAGTTTTATATTTTTACACGGATTTTGATTATTAATTTCTTCTCTTGACACGTCTCTTTCAACCATTTTTTCTTGACCGTTCATGTCTCTTCGCATTAAATGACCTCGTTTTTCTCGAGACTCTTTTCCCCTATATATAGTTTTCTTTTCCCCTCCTTTTCATCTTTTAGTTTGTCTCTCGCAACTTTTCTTTGATTCTCTCCTTCCGCAATTTGCGCTCCACCTCTTGCAAAGCTTTTCTTCATCCTTTCTAGCGCTGCTTTTAATCTCCAATCTTTCGTCCATTCCCATACCGATAAATGGCTTCCATCAATCGTGCATACAAAACTTCTTTGAAGAAGTTCAATGTGGTTGCTCGAGAAGGGTTTTACTCATGTCAACTATTCCCGATCGAGGATCTTCATCTATTCTTCTTGCAAAGTTATTTTCTCGATTATCAATGTGATGATCAAAAGATTATAGTCTCGCTAGGTCAACTTCTCGCGGGACTTCCCATTCCCTTGTACAATCCCGAGATTCCCTTATTTTATGAAATCTTGGCCCATGAAAAAATTCTCTCAGGCTGTTTATCAATTGAGTGGCGATTGCATTCGTCTAATGCTTGAGTTCGCGCATCGTGGTGCTTGGCAAAGGATCTTTATACTCTACTCTTGTTAGACATCCCGATTTCAAAGATTTGGAAATAGGCTGCCGAGAAGTACACTTTGTAGAGAGCTTCTTTGAAAACTATTCGGTGATAAAGATGGTTAATGCGAAGTCTCGCCGGGGCATTCGCACGAAAAAGAAGGATAATGTCACTTGAGGATAAATTGCTCATGCGGGATATTGATTGGCACCCGGCAATAACACTACTCCTCGCCATTCCAAAGATGAGAAATGGTGGGTTGTACCCCTGATTTTAAGTGGCCCTTATATCGCGGGTTCGCATGTTCTTCCTGCGAATCTCGCAGGATATCATCCTTGGGAATTCAAATGGCCTGAGAGGGCAAATGAGGTATGTTTCTCATTTTAAATCTTGCCTTCGCAACTTTCTTTTTACATATGTTGAGTTTGTATAATTTCTCAGATCGCCAAATTGAGAAGAAAGTACAAGGATAATCCGTTGGAAAGTACTCTGACGTTACTTCGATCGCTTACGGATGAAGTAAGAAACATTTCTTTTGTTATTTAAAACAATATTGTCGCCTCTGTTTCTTATTTTTATCCGTATGCGAAGGTTGGAGTTGAAGAAACTACTGCTGCGAAGACTAAAAGTAAGGGTAAAATCTGTAAACTCGCAAGGGTAAATCCTCTCTGCCCCCTTAACTAAGAAGCGAAAGGTCCAATCCTCTTCTCGCCTTAGCTCAAGCTCAATCTTCGACGAGGATAACCATGAATCGAATCTTTCTCTCGCCAAGAAGATTCCATCGACCAGATTCTTCCATGGATCGAGTTATCCAAATTTTCTCGCATCGTTTCAAGGAATGGGAGATGCTCCCTAGCTTCTCTTTGCGGAGCTCTCGCAAACGTGTGTAATCTTTGCTTTCTTGGAAGGCAATAATTCATTCAATGGAGTTTCTAGAGTTGTGTCTCCTGATCTTTTGAATGCACTTGGGTCTCTGGTATGTGTACAGTCATATTTCCCTGCTAACTTTAGATTGTTTAAGTATATATATATTTTAATGATTTTTCTATCATCTTCTATAGGTTGGAAGATCTTCCTTTGTAGTTGCCTCGGACCTTGAGAGAAGACGCAATAATCTTGAAAAGAAGAATTTGCGGTTGAGCGAGAAGATTCAAGAATTAGAGACCGAAGTCTCGTCATCTCGTGAGAAAGACGAGAGAATTCAAAAGTTAAACACCGAACTTGATTCCCAAAAAGGATAAGGTGTCCTCTCTTCAAAATGCCAATCAAGAACTTTATGGTATAAAATTTTACCTCCTTTTATTATTTTTATTTTAATGGTCGCCTATTGCTACCTGACTTATTACTTTCGCAGAGATGTATATAATCTCTCCGATGAGGCTATTCTTCTCCATACATTTCTGATCCTATGGATAATAACCTTCTTCTCGCTCACCTCAACAACTCTTTAAGTAGTTCATCAAACAAAATTAACTCCCTTTCATTAAATGAACTTCGGACCAAATATCGTCTTTTAGAAATTGAACATAGATCTCGTTTAAGTGCTTTGCCAACCAATTTAAACGAATGTTTCTCGAGTCCAATAAAGAAATCAAAATTTTGAGGAAGAAAATTAGTGACCATATAGATGATAAAGATCGCATTGCTAACAATGGTGCACAGGCATTAGCAACCTTTCAAAAATCTCTCCTTGAATTACAAATTGAGCGGGATGAATTGCTTCGCTGAATTCCTTACTTAGTGAGCGAGAAGATCAAATTCGCTCCCTCCTTGTTATAAATAGTGACGATGAATTCGCACGGGCAGCGAAAGTTTTAGATAATGCCGAGAAATAATCTAGGTGTTGATGTTAGTCTTCACGCCGAGCATACTTCCTTGGTTAAAGATATGATATCGATAGAGAAGGTTATTTGTTACACCTTACTACTTCTTACTTACGTAGTATTGCTTGTAAATTATTAACTTGTTGTTACTTATTTGCGAGAATCGAGAAGAGGCTTCGGGTTAGAATTAGAGAGCTTGAATGCGAGAAGGAACAACTCGCGGGAATTTTCCAAATGAGAATTGAAGAACTCAAACGAAAAACAACAACTCGCCAAGAATCTCTCCCTTCGTAATAACAAGTATTCCAAGTTGAAGAAACAATTTGAAACAACAAGGAGAACTTTAGTAATGATCTTTGTTCGTTTTCGCAATGGAGCCATGGAGTATGTTTGTAAACACCCGAACATCCTCTGCATACATATCCTCGGCTTCTTGAAAAGGTTCCCGAGAACTTGCCTGTCTCGGATGTTTCGATAGTGAAGCCGGCGAAGAAGACAATTACGCGACGAGAATAATAAAACGATGAATCGGGATGAAGAAGAAGAATCACCCAAGATGTAATTCTTTTTGTTTTCTTTTCTTTGCGTGTAATATCCGTACATTCTTTGTATCTTTGTTATAGTGAACTCTTTTTCATGAATTCAATCTTCACTCCCCTTTTTGTTAGTTCTTCCTTGTAATATAATTGACTATCTTTATTGATGTATAACTCTTTCCTCGGAAGATGAATAACAATATTCCATCTTTTCCATTCCCATACTTGCCTCTGGTATTCATCTTCTGATGGAAGAAGTTAGTTATCCTCATGTATTTTGTTGAATAATAATTTTAGTGTTATTGAAATGTATAGCCACATGCGAGGTCGCGAATATCTTTATGAATTGAGAATTCTATCTCCTCTTCTTTGCGACAAGGTCGCAGGACCGCCTCTACACTTTCATGCAAAGGCCCATTGACCTTGCCTTATCATTTTGTGTGGTCTTCCAAGTCAGACCTCCTAATTAGAGGTCCTCCCCGCCATCCGTTCATTGCGGCAAAATCGCAGGACGTCTTTACACTTGTATGTAATGACCCATTGATCTTGCCTTATCATTTTTCAAGTATTTTTGCCTCACAGAGGATGTTTTTGTTGCGACAATATGACAGGCCTAAACATCCTCGCGAATATAAAGCCCCATGACATTGCCGTCGTGCGACGAAATCGCAGGACGTCCGCCGTACACTTTCATGTAAAGACCCATTGATCTCGCCTTACCCTCGCGTTAGTATTATTGCCTCTGCGGGATCATTGCACAAATATGATAAGCCTAAGTCTTCTTGCGAAAACAAAGCCTCATGACATTTGCGTCTGTTTTGGCACCCCCTAATGGAGAGCACCGCCCTTATCATCTCCCCGGTTGCCCCTTCAAGGAGGCGAAACATCGGCCATACAAGACTAGCTCCTCCCATCCGGTCTTAACAACAACCGATTGTTTTCGCAGCTCTCTTATCCCTTATACCTATAGGGTTTATGGTTACGAGACCGCACCCTAAGTGGAGTTTTCTTCGGGCGAGTGCAACGCATGCCAAGACTTGCCAAGAATGGCCAGTAGGTTCATCCATCCCGGGCACTGCTCAACCGTGTACCTCGGCGCCTTGTGCATACACCGACTCCTAAGAAGAGACCCTCGGTCGCCCAACCAGGTATAACCTACATATATAGTTGGGAATCCAAGGTACCTCTTCCTGATAGGCTTTCATGGGCCCCAAATTTTCATGGTTCGAGGCTTCGGGAGCGGTGTAACCTTCCCCCTAACCACGGCGAGAGATACCCCCTTATATGACGCACTTTAGGTCTTACATTTGCCTCTTACGAAATGTTATTCGCGAACTAGGGTGTACGCCATAAAGGTTCGTCCCATTCATTTGCGCATTTATATTTGTTAAATCATTCAATCATTCATGTTTCATTATTTGCTTTGATATTTGTTTGCGAAGTATTCGCACGATTATTTCACTTGTTGTATTTCACTTTTCTTTCTTAGTCGTATTCTCATTTCACTCTTGGTCATGAGATTCTCGCACATCATTACTTCAACTGTTACTTTGCATCCTATTGTTATTGATTATTCGCTTCTTATGCCTTTTGTTCCTCATATCTTTTGCTTCTCCATTGTTATAATATTGATCTCATCTCTAAGCATTCACCTCGCGGGGTATGTTCACCCTCACTTCTATAGCATCTACCATCAGTTTTTCCTTTCTCTGTTCATTTCTCACATGTTGCTTCCAACCCTTTCGTTTGGCACTTCTTTCTTCGTGATTTTCTATATCGACCTCATGGCAGCTTTGCTGCGACTCCTTCCAATCTCCCTGTATGATACCAATGCCACTTGGGTGTGGAAATTTTATGCATTGATGGTAGGTTGAGGCGACTCCCAAGATTTCATGAAGCCATGGTCTCCCAATTAGTGCATTATACGGGGATTCCACATCAACCACACAGAATAAGACATCAGTTGATAATCCTTGTAGAGGTATGCTCATGTGAACTTCTCCCTTTGGTTTGTTTGCGGTGCCATTAAAGCCATATATCTTGTAAGTCGAGGGAATCAAATCCTCATCTTTTCCGCCCATCGTCTTGTAAGTATGGTAGAAGAGAATATTCACCGAACTTCCAGTGTCGATTAGAATTCGGTTGATCGCCCAACAAGCTTCTGCCTCATCATCTTCTCCATCGATTGGTTTCGGGTTAATCTCTAGTTTCACAACCAACGGGCTCTCGTGTGTTTCTCTTCCTTTTGGTACTTCATCTGCAGAGAAAGAAATAGTCTTCAACTGCCACTTTTCTAACTGCGTCGTTCTCGCCAGACTCATTATTTCTTTATCATTAGCGTCTCTCGCAAAGACTCTACTGAGTACGTTGTCATGGAAATCTTCGATGGTGCGATAGGAGTGGATAATAGAGTTGCAACAAATTCTTGGCTTTTGTTCCTACTTCTATCACAAATGTTTCCTTTCCTTTCGCTGACACTGTTCTGTGCATCTCTGGTGGTGGTGGTAACGTCTGGCCTGCTTCTTCTCCCTTTAGAAAGTGATTCAGCTTCCCCTGATCAATCATCCTGAGAATAATTCTCTTTATGTTTCTACAATCGTTTGTTTGATGCCCATGGAAGCGATGCTAAGAACAAAACTCATGACTTCTATCGCCAGGCGGTGGTTCCATTCCAACATTCCAAGGTGCTTGGTACATTTTCCATCACAAGTATAGCTTCCCGAGATCTTTTCAACGCTAGTATTCAGGGAGGCATCTTAATCTGTTCCCATACTTGTTCTATGACTTCTCTCCCTCCACGGTTATTTTGTCTTCGTCCACCATAAGTTTCTTGCACATGATCTAGCCTCTCAATCTTATTATTGTCATTATTTGTAGTAGTTCCTTTCACGTTCAAACTCTTCTTGATCGTGGCTTCCCATGGCTACTATCTTCTCGTGTCCCTCATCGCCTCTCCTTGCTCGCTGTCCTTGCGAAGTGCTCGCCATCGTATTTATGAATTGAGGTAACAAACTTGCATTCGCGCGTTGGAGCTCGTGTTCGCGATCGGATAAGAATTCATTTCATTTTGTCTTTCTTCTAAGGCAATATATTCTTCCTGTAATTCTCGCAGCTCGCCATCGTGATTGTATTTTTGATTCTAAAAATTTGAATGTATAACAAGTTAGTCGCGAAGAGAGCATTCACAAATGAGAGTATGAGATATCTCTCCTCAACCCGTCCCGCCATTTCGTCGCACATGGTTCTCCATCTTACTGTCAACCGTCTTAAGCTCTCGCCAATCCGTTGTTTCAAATTTCCGAATACATCTTCAATACCTGGTCGCGAAGAGTTGTTACTTATGTATGCTCCCAGGAATGTGGCTTGTAAATGATTGAATGATGTGATTGTGTTCCTTGGCAGACCTTCAAACCATTTTAGTGCTTCTCCTATTAAGCTTGACGCGAAATATTTGCACAATATGGCATCATGATTCTCCCATTGTAACATACATCTCATATAAGCCTTAATATGTTGTATCGCACAAGTTGTTCCATCAAAGATGTTGGTTAATGCGGGTAGATTACATTTAGGAGGTATTCCTCCCATCCGCACTTCTAGCGTGAAGGGATTCTTCGCGGCTTCGCAATAGCTTCGTCTAACTGTCTCCTTCCTCCTTCCCTTCTATTATTCAAGTAATCCTCTCATTTCAGCCAGTTCTCTTAAGATTTGTTCATTTGCCTCGAAATTTGATTCTACCGGTCTTTTTAGCTCTGCTTCTCTCCTTCTTCGCTCGTGCCTATTTTGACCTTCCCGCTCGTTATCTTCTCCTCTTCTTTCCTCGCGACGCTCTTCTTCGTTTCTTTTCGTCAATTCGCACGCCATTATATCGGTTGTTCTCTCTTCGTGGTGGCCTCTCGCTCTCATCATCTCGCACCCTCTCATACTCTTCATTAATATTTCTATTAGTACGATTCTGTTCCCTTCTTCTTTCGCGGTTATCATGGTTATTTTGCCGGATTGCCTCCTCCATCTCTTGATTTTCCATTTCTTCTCTTAGCCTTTCTCTCTCGCGAGCTAATCGCGTTTGTTCAATGTAGTGTCTCTCAATGTCATCCTCGATCTCTCGGTTTCTTCTCAATTCTTCTCTCCCATGCAAGATTATTCTCCCTTCAAAGCAATGAGTCATTTGGTTCTTGGAATTGCATGTTTCCTTGATTTTCCCTATTCCGCTCATTTGGAAGATTTTCTAGGCCGAGGAATATAACGATCTTCTATTTCTCCTCTTCTCTCGCCGTGCTCTATATTCGGATTTTGTGTTTCTTCATTGGTGCTTTCTGTTGGTACAACTCTCCTTCTTTCTTCTCCATTCGATCTTGAACTTGATCTCACGCTACTTCTAGATCTCCTATTTTGCAACCTCATATTTTCCATCCTCAATTCGTGATTCTGTCTTGTCAAGTTTGCTCGTTCCTCTGCCTCTAGCCGTCTCTCCTCGTGTATTGTTTGTCTCAATCTTTCTAGGGCTGCGATTTCTTCGTTACCTGGATTCATTTCTCCATTCATTTCTTGCTCTCCTCCTCCTTGTCCATTGTTCACCAACCGCTTTGCTCCCTCTTCTCTCTCGTCTTCGAATCGAATCTCCAAGTATGCACGCTTACTCTATCATAATCCACTGCCGCGTTTGCTACTGGGGAGATTGGTGGCTGGTTTTGACCTTCCCCATCATTTCTCATATTCATCCTTGATGATTCTCCTGTTTCATTCCTCCTTTCTCCAGCAAGTCTCCCACTTCTTCTTACAATCGTTGGTTGCCCTTGTACATTTCTTCTTCTAGCCATCTTTCTTTTTCAATGAATTCTTGAGTATCTTTTCCAAATCTCTTCTCTGTTAATCTATATTCTTTCCAATTTCTTCGTCAATCACTGCTCGTCCCTGTTTCTAGCGCATATGTAGTAGCAGGATTTCCCACACTACACCCCTCACTATATTTTGTAGATCTAAATCATATTAATCACCTAAATTTTAAATATAAGTGCTAAAAATTTAAATAGACACATAAGATTTTTTACGTGGTTCGATCAATGTGATCTACATCCACGATTCTTCACTATGATTGTTGAGGTTACATTTGAATTACATTGAGAATCTCCATTAATGGATATTTTCTAGAGCTCTAGATCTAATTATTTGGGGAAGAAGATGATAAAGAAAATAAATCTCTCTCTAAAAATATCTCTCTCCTCCTAAAAGTGTCCTTCCCTTTTCTCTCTCCTGCTCTCCTCTTTATATAGGTGTTTACATAATGGATGACAACTCACATACAGCTCATATTCTCGAGAGCTCTTTGATGATTTCGCAGGCTCTCGCTACCTTCTCTCGAGACATTCTCGCGAGCCCTTTAATGATTTCGCAGGCTCTCGCTACCTTCTCTCGAGACACTCTCTCGAGTCTTGCCATATGTAGTAGCAGGATTTCCCACACTACACCCCTCACTATATTTTGTAGATCTAAATCATATTAATCACCTAAATTTTAAATATAAGTGCTAAAAATTTAAATAGACACATAAGATTTTTTACGTGGTTCGATCAATGTGATCTACATCCACGATTCTTCACTATGATTGTTGAGGTTACATTTGAATTACATTGAGAATCTCCATTAATGGATATTTTCTAGAGCTCTAGATCTAATTATTTGGGGAAGAAGATGATAAAGAAAATAAATCTCTCTCTAAAAATATCTCTCTCCTCCTAAAAGTGTCCTTCCCTTTTCTCTCTCCTGCTCTCCTCTTTATATAGGTGTTTACATAATGGATGACAGCTCACATACAGCTCATATTCTCGAGAGCTCTTTGATGATTTCGCAGGCTCTCGCTACCTTCTCTCGAGACATTCTCGCGAGCCCTTTAATGATTTCGCAGGCTCTCGCTACCTTCTCTCGAGACACTCTCTCGAGTCTTGCTACCTTCTCTCGAGACACTCTCTCGAGTCTTGCTACCTTCTCTCGAGACACTCTCTCGAGTCTTGCTACCTTCTCTCGAGACACTCTCTCGAGTTAAGAAAATAATTGAATCTCGCACGCTAAGAAAATATGTTGTGCGATATTTGAATCCTACATCTTGCCTCTTTTTCCTTGAATATGAAACCTTCCATTAAAAAACTAGCTTTCTTCCTTGAATTTCATCACGGTGTTTTCTCCCTGAAAATGTGATTTCTTCCATAAAACTTCCATTTTTGAACCCAAATATTATAGATCTGAATAAAAAGTATGAACAGTAACTACTTTTCATGGAAATTTCTCTTAAAGTTTATAGATCCAATTGAATGCATCACCAACAGTAGCCGTTTTTTCTAAACTTTCTTGAACCAACAAGATTAAGTCCCTGTTTCTAGCGCATATGTAGTAGCAGGTTTTCCCACACTACACCCCTCACTATATTTTGATTAGTTAGTCCCTTGAAAGTTGTATCATTGAGAATGTTTATTGATTAATTTCATGAGTTGTTTACACAGGAAAATTAAGATTACACTTAGCAAGTAAAACACTCCTGAACTTTCTCTCTCCTAATGACTTGCCCAACAATTCCAAAAAGATCTCCCTTACAACAGACTCACTCGACCCTTTATATAGGGTAATACATAGTGGATGACAGCTAAGCTATCCTTTATTTTCGGGAATGTCTCGCGAAGTGTCGCCGTGTACAATCGATTCAATCTCGCGACACTTCTTAACCTCGCCAGGTTCCATGTCTCTCGGTTGTTTTGTGTGTCGTTTCTCATTGCGTCGTTCATTTTAGTTCCCTGCGACTCCCTCGCGGTACCGTCGTTTATTGATCCCGCGAGCCCTATTCATTGTGATATTATGATCCTACAATAGGCGTGAACATCAGTCTACCACCTACACGCCAGACTGATCGACCAAGACCGACCAAGATTGGTCGTCTTGGAACGCGCGCCCAAACTGGGTATGTCACGCGGTTTCCGACTCCTTTGCGGCAATGGATTTCCGTCGCAAACCAATCTCAACCACTCAACTTTGCTGGTCAAATTGAGTGGCCTAGATCGTACCTTCATGGGACAGTGAGATACGGACGTGTACACCGGCATGTCTTTGTCTATACACATGCCCTGGTCGGTCTTTTCCAAAACACCTCCCATGCTTGGATTCGACCGGTGAAGAGGATGCTTGCGCACCTCTTCTAAAACCCTAATTCCATCAACGGTCGCAAATGAGTGTCTCAGAGATCATCTCGTCCGTCCAACTTCACCGGCTTGGTTATACAACCCTGGTTAGAAGTTAATTGGTCAGTGAGGCGTCATGGTAATCACCACCCATCACTCTAACACACCAGGATGCAGTTTCTGCATAAAATACACATGATACTTCACAAGTATCAACTTCCTGAATAACGCAGTTATTCAATTTAGAATTACATGCTACCTTATGTGGGTCCCACGATCCACACATTCCAGACATCAATCATGTCACAAACTGGGGGATACATATCGGGGTATTGGTCTGGCGGTTTACGGCGTGCGGCGTGCAACGCGCCATCACAAGAACGTGTCGGGAAGTCATGGACGGTTAGAGATGACGGGAGAAGTGGGCAAGACGGGTCGTGTAACACCAAAGACACACCTCCACTACTCCATCATTCCACTTCCTGCACTTCCCACGAGAGACGTGAATAAGGCTCAAATGACTTGTATAAATAGATTCTCCTACCTATTTTCCAACACAAGGGGAAAGACAAGAGAACAGGAGAAAAACCACACAAGTCCAGACGAGACAGAAACCAAGTGTTAATACACAACGTATTCAAACACTCAGAGCCTGCTTGCATCAATCGTAAAACTGCTCACCTTTCTGTTACAAGTTATAAGAAAGCCAACACCTTCACAATCTCAACACCTTCTTCGCTTCCCTCCCTAAGATCAACCCCATCTCCTTCACTTTGTGACCGAAACGAGTCTGGAACGGCCATTTCTTGGTTTAGGCCGGACTTGCACAGATTGATTTCTGAATCTACAAGCACTCACCGCAGTTCATTTGTTTAGGATTTAGATTCATTCCTCATCCACACATCCCAAATTACCAGATCCGGCAGGAATAGTTTTCACCCATAAACAATTGGCGACCATAGTGGGAGGTTGATCTCTCGGTTACAAAAATTGAATTCTCAATTCTTCAGTTTTCATCTCGCGATGTATCCTCACTCGGAGACCACGGGTGGTTCTGATATCATGGGAAGTGTAGCTAGAATGCTGGAGGATGTCTTGGAAAATCAAGCCGGTATCGCTAGAAGACATAGCGAGACACTCCGCCTTTTGAATGATATAACAACGCAATTACAAGAAGGGTCGGCAGGCATCTACTCAAACAAAGGTAAAGAAACGCCGGATCCTTAGTCAGGAGTCACACCTTTACCAGTGGAGATGCATAAAGAGCGCGTAATCACAGGGGACTCAAGAGAGACAAACAACATGGTCCAGCCGACAACGAAGACTCGAGGCAACTCCACAGAGGAAAAGACTTGTCCGGGTACCACAACGTCTACCGGATAAAGAAATAGAGCCTGCAGCTTACGGATCCCTGCTGGAAGATTTATATCTCAAGACCCTTGTCGAAGCCCGAAAGACTGTTCAATCTGCATCGACCTTTCAACTAAGTGAAGAAATGCTTGAGGAAGGAGAGATCAATCAAGGAACACGTGAGTACAGAGGATGGGAACGTTCAATTCGATCACTCAGCAGTGATATTACAACACCTCCCATCACTGAGCCGGAGCAAACATGCAAATCCCGACATCTCATCAAGTGTAACACCTCTGGTAGTCACCAGAGCAACAACTTCCACTCCTTCATCAGGACGAGGAGACGGAGGGACGAGAGGAGAACCATCTCACATTACCATTGCATACTTGATGGAGAAGCAGGAAGTTCTTGATAAGACTCAAATGGATATGGCCGCAACTCAGAAAGAGGTACTCACTTTTCTTAAGACATTAACTGATCGATTGCCACAAGACCCGCAACAGCCCCTGGAGCCAACAAGGAATGCATTCAACGCACCAGAAAAGGTACTTCAGCGGCGCGGACCTACATGGACCTGATCAAAGAAGCGACATCAGATATGAGCGGTCTGTCATGGAGACTCCTACACCGGGACTGATCCTCACAACGATCCTCCTCAAGTCAATAGTTTCACTATGAACCAGAGGCCGGTGGATCGGGAAACATTTTCTCTAGTGGAAAGTTTATGCGAACTTTCACACCTCTCGAAGAATCAGCGCACGGAGACATTTTGCTGCAATCAACCAGAGGAAGGTCACAACCGTGCCCTACATGTCACCGCACGCATCAAGGATTCAGAGTTCAAGACAGCCCTTATCGACACAGGAGCGTCTTCGAATGTGATTACTCTCAAGACTCTCAGGACATCCAAGGTTCTCCCAGGAAAGGTCGTACGAAGCCTACCATAATGACGGACTTCGAGGGAAACCAAACCAGCACATACGGGAGAAGCTCCGCCGAAAGAATCAGACAAGTTCGTTGCATCCCACTCCCCATGTGGGCGTCAATTCAGGGAGAAGACCGGCTTGCATCATTGAGGGCTAGTACCCACGATGCATCTTTGTTGACGAAGCATTCTTCTCCATCCTGTGAAGCCACGACCCACGTTCACACGAAGAGGGAACGAACTTTTATGGCGAGTCGTGACCGAGAAGGGAAAACGGTATACCGACACGACACTTTGCCATTATCAATTAGCATGGGAGACATTACCCGTCTCTTCACCCAATGGAATGCTACAACAAAGAACGAACCACAAGAACAAGTGCTAGATGCTCCACAACAGACTTCAAGATGGCACCAACTCCACAACCGATGATATTGAAATCGTTGAGGAATCTCCTTGGCCTATCTCCATCACCAACCTTGTGTAAGGATAAACGCACGAAGCTCGTGGAACTTCTCAAAGAGTACCAGGACATATTCGCTTGGAGATATGAAGAAATGCCGGATTTAGATGAAAATTGGTCACCCATCATCTACATGTCATGGATGTATCCAAGTCGGTTAAACAGTTGTAATTCAGACATAAGGAAAATGGATAGATCAGGTGCTACATAGACTTCAGAGACTTGAACAGGTGCTGCTCCAAAAATGATCCTCCTCTACCTAACATCGACATGTTAGTAGATGCAACCAGCGGACACGACATGTTCTCCTCCATGGATGGATGTAGCGGCTACAATCAGATAAGGATGTACGAGCATGATGCAAGTAAGATAGCTTTTCGAACTCCTCTCAGAAATTTTTATTATACCATACTGCCATTTAGTTTAAAGAATGCCGGTGCAACGTATCAACGCTCTATGACGGCAATCTTCCACTGGAGCCGATACCTCAAGGGAGCAGCCTCAAGAAGATAACGATGTCCACGCGTCATATCGAGCAAGATCCGGGCGAGTCACTCTATCAGACAGTGGTCGAACAAGATCCGGGCGAGTCACTTTATCAGACAGTGGTACATGTCTATCATGCTATGTTGGAGAATCCGCGCCTTTGGTCATCCTCTCGGATCTCGTTGAATGCTCATCTACAACAACATATGCCCCCGATAGAAAGAACCAGGCCTGCCAAGAATGAAGAGCCTCCTAATGTTTGTAGGGGCATATATCTCACCAACAAAGCGATACAACCTTCATCCTTCTCGTAAGCGCCCTCAGGCGGCAAGAGGAAAACCACCGAGATACAACATCCTGCGCGTCCGTCAACTCCAACTCCAGTACCACATGCACGACTCCAACAATGATGAAACAATGTCCAAGATATTCCATATCTGTCTCGACAACAACCACTACGAACAAACCATGTAAACCACGCTTGGGGACTGAGGCTCAGCATGAAGTTCCTTCACCGTTATTCAAGGAATTCTTCAACATGAGAAAGATGGTCAGTCAAGAAGCATGGAATTTGCAAGGGTAAATCGAACTAAAGAGGGAAACACTTCAACGCTCCCTCTTGCAGAAGCTGCTTCAATGGTTTATTCAAGAGCCGCCTCAACGCTCTCTCCGGGACCCAACGTTCGCTTCAGAATCCTTCTTCAACACTCTCTCCAGGATCCACCTCAACATTCGCACCAGAAACCACCTAACATCCTCTCGAGCCATTTCAACACTCAAGCTGCATCAATAATCTGCGCTCTGGTCAAGTTATCTTTGATGTACTCATTGCTCAACATACGTCTCATCCATCCTTCATGAGGGCCCAGCGGAGCATAAAAAACCTTGAAGTCGATAGGAGAAGTTTTATCTTGTGGAACGGATATTTTCATATAGTTGAAAGGGCGCGGTGAACAACTCATCATCAATGTTCGGCATATCTTTGAAGCTGTCAACACCTCCTGACTTGGCACCGGCATTATCCCAAGAAGACATCTCAACAGGAGTTCTTTTCTTCATTCTACAATAAAAAACATGAGTCAGTACTTGTATAAAAACGCGTGAGATGTGTAGTCACACACGACAGAACACACATTCACATTGGAGTACACAAGGCTGGTATTGGGTCCAAACACCGGTATTGCTCAAGTCTCAAGGTGTTGATCAAGTCACAAGTCCGGTATTACTCAAGTTTCAAGTCCGGTATTGCTCAAGTTTCAAGTCCGGTATTGATCAAGTCATCAGTCCGGTATTGCTCAAGTTTCAAGTCCGGTATTGATCAAGTCACCAGTCCGGTATTGCTCAAGTATCAAGTCCGGTGTTTAGTCAAGCTAGCTGGGTCGGTGTTTGGTCGAAGTAGCAAGATGACACTCGAGCAATTACATCAACCGTACGGTCAAAGTAGGCGCAGGACATGCCCGACGTTTGAAACATGTACACATCAATCCCACGTTCGATCAAGCAGGTGCAGTAGCCCCACGAACGAAATAGGCGTAATAGTCCATTGAAGCAGGCAAGACCGACATCATGCTAGGGGAACACTCGCCTGGACGCCTCTTGAACGTGACATGCTTCAAGGACAGGATGACCCGTCTCTCCTGGTAACATCTAACTTTGTCTCATAAGCTTTGTCTTTAACTATCACCATCTCATGCCTACCCCACAATGGTATAACCATTATGTGCTAGGCAGGGGACTTAATGTTGATGGTGGATTTTCATTTAAGGTTAAAATTGTAAAAAAAAAAAACCAGAAAATCATGCGTTGACATCTTGTAAAAGATAAAGCCATTAATAAGTGTTGGATACTCCTTCACTTTACTAATTCACCTAGAATGGAGCATGTGGCAACAATCCCATTCTGTGAATACACGAAATTCATCCAGGTTGGAGCATGTAGCAACAATCCCATATACCCCTGTGAATTTCTAGCATTATTAATTAATGCGCAATCAGCCTCGTATTTCCTGTACTCATTATCAGTGCGGCATGACGACTGAGTGTTACTCTTAGCAGAGCAACACGAACCTCCAAGCATTATAATGAAACCATGTACGAAATACCCGTACAGGATGACTCTCGGTGTGTTATACTAGCCCGATTGATCCACTCTCGGTGTGTTATACTAGCCTGATTGAGCATCCGGACTGACCGATCGGTCCCCGGGATATGATCACGATCATCCAACTCCACAAGCATGATTGGTTGACCCGGATCAATTCCATCACCCCCAAGGGTATGGAATATTCACTTTGCCGAACCAACGCGGACCCCGCATGGTCGGCCTCCCTTTGGCCTAGCTTGCCAAAACGTCCAAACCGGAGCGTATGGACGGGAAAACCCTAAATTAGGGTTTACGGCATATTACATGTGTCGCAAAACAGTCTCAACCATCCATCTTCGCAGGTATAGATGGAGGGTGTAGATGTAGATTCAAAGGGCCCAGAGCATGTCAACATAATCACCGGGGGCCCGCCTACATACCTGACCAATCGGTCAGGACCAACCATGGTTGGTCATCCCAATTCGTGCGCCCGAACATGGCATGATGCACGGCCGTGAAACCCAAAAATTAGTTATTTGAGCATCACGAGCGTCCATCTTCTCCGGCACGAATGGAGGGTCCCAGATTAGATTAAGCAGGTCCGGTCATACGAGCATGACCACCGTGGGTCCGTCTATCCCCTCACCTGATCGGCCAAGGCATACCATGCCTGGCTATCCCAAAACGCGCGTCCAAACTTGCGTGGTTACACTTCCCAAATTGCAAACTGATCTCGACCACTCAACTTCACCGGACGAATTGAGTGGCTTAGATCACGTTTTCATGGGACAGTCAGGTATAGGCGTGAACACCAGTCTACCACCACACGCCAGACTGATCGACCAAGACCGACCAAGATTGGTTGTCTTGGAACGCGTGCCCAAACTGGGCATGTCACGCGGTTTCCGATTCCTTTGCGGCAATGGATTTCCGCCGCAAACCGATCTCAACCACTCAACTTTGCCGGTCAAATTGAGTGGCCTAGATCGCACCTTCATGGGACAGTGAGATACGGACGTGTACACCGGCATGCTGTCTACACACATGCCCGGTCGGTCTTCTCCAAAACACCTCCCATGCTTGGATTCGACCAGGCTGAAGAGGGATGCTTGCGCACCTCTTCTAAAACCCTAATTCCATCAACGG
This sequence comes from Papaver armeniacum, assembly GCA_023531295.1. Classification (NCBI taxonomy): domain Eukaryota; kingdom Viridiplantae; phylum Streptophyta; class Magnoliopsida; order Ranunculales; family Papaveraceae; genus Papaver; species Papaver armeniacum. The sequence continues at coordinate 172,477 of JAJJWW010003319.1, read as the reverse complement.
TCGCAGATGAGTGTCTCAGAGATCATCTCGTCCGTCCAACTTCACCGGCTTGGTTATACAACCCTGGTCAGGAGTTAATTGGTCAGTGAGGCGTCATGGTAATCACCACCCATCAGTCTACCACACCAGGATGCAGTACCTGCATAAAATATACATGATACTTCACAAGTATCAACTTCCTGAATAACGCAGTTATTCAATTTAGCATTACATGCTACCTTTTGTGGGTCCCACGATCCACACATTCCAGAAATCAATCATGTCATAAACCGGGGGATACATACTGGGGTATTGGTCTGGCGGTTTACAGCGTGCAGCGTGCACGCGCCATCACAAGAACGTGTCAGGAAGTCATTGACGGTTAGAGATGACAAGAGAAGTGGGCAAGACTGGTCGTGTAACACCAGCACACACCTCCACTACTCCATCATTCCACTTCCTCAATTTCCCACGAGAGACGTGAATAAGGCTCAAATGACTTGTATAAATAGATTCCCCTACCTATTTTCCAACACAAGGGGAAAGACAAGAGAACAAGAAAAAACCACACAAGTCCGGATTTAGATAGAAACCAAGTGTTAATACACAACGTATTCAAACACCCGAGCCTGCTTGCATCAATCGTAAGCCTCGCTCACCTTTACATTACAAGTCATAAGCAAGCCAACACCTTCACAATCTCAACACCTTCTTCGCTTCCCTCCCTAAGATCAACCCCATCTCCTTCACTTTGTGACCGAAACGAGTCTGGAACGGCCATTTCTTGGTTTAGGCCGGACTTGCACATATTGATTTACGAATCTACAAGCACTCACCGCACAGTGCATTTTTTTAGGGTTTAGATTCATTCCTCATCCACACACCCCAAATTACCAGATCTGGCAGGAATAGTTTTCACCCATAAACAACAGCTTCGCATGTTATGTTTTCAATATAAATGACTTGAAAGAAAGAAGATAGAAATGGAACAAGTCAAGTATGTAGTTACTAACCTCGAGCTGAAGGATAATGTCTTTGTTGTCTTCAATCCATCTACAGATCTTCATGAGTAACTGGAGCACAATATTTTTATTGTTTCTAGCCTAACCTAACGCAGTTGACTCTGGTTTAATTATTAAGCGACTCGAGTTTTGGAATTGAACTAAATATGAAAACTAAACTTGACATACCAACACTTGGTGGGTTCAACCGAGCAGTGCTCTAACACATTGACATTCCAAATCTGGAGATTATATGTTCCCACATAAATTTTTGAACATTTTTTTATGTGATTGTAACTAAATCTTTGGCCTCAACCCACTTTGAAAAGTAGTCAGTAGAGACTATCAGAAATCTTATACCATTTAGAGTATGTATCATTCAGGTGAGTTAGTTTCCAGGCGCTTTTAAGATCAGAGATTCCAGACTGTTACTCATTTAACTGATGTTTTATGAAAAGTTTTGAGTAATAAGGTTATATGTTTAATCATTTAGGTGGGAACTATGAGTGTAAATACTTTACAGTTTTGAATAGTCCCATAATGTCCAGTACCCATTGGACGAAAGGTCATGACTCAACAGATTGAGTTGCATCTCAGCTGGTACGTGTATTTTGCTTGCATATTTGCATACATTTCAGGTAGTGTTACTTTCAGACTTCAAGAGTCTCGTAACAAGTTATCTATAGTTCAGTTTATATTAGTTATCATGTCTGAACTATAGGAGTATGCATGAGTGAAAGGTTTCTTCATGAGCTTAATAGTTTCAGAATAGATTCTTGATAAGTTGTTTAGTCGCATCATTAGAAGTTTAAGATCTATGCTTCTAACTATGAGATCAATATGTATGCTTTGCATAATGATTTAGAGTTCAGGCTGTTAGAGCATAGCTCGGTTGAACCCACTAAGCGTTGGTATGTCAAGTTTGGTTGTCATATTTTAGTGAATCAAAACTCATTTAAAGAGTCGGTTGATTATGTACTAGAGTCAACTTCGTATAGGTTAGCTTGAAAGTATTAGGATATGAGACATTACAAGTATTGCGAAGACTCGAAGAAGTGAAGAAGTAAGAAGCTACAACGACAACATCATCCTTCCACTTGAAGTTAGTGATATTTGACTTGAACTGTTTCATTCCCTAACATATCTTTCAAGTCGTGCATATTGAAAACAAAACTACGAAGCATGAACACTCTAGTTAGACATAGTATTAAGGAATACAATACGAGGTTTATTGTTTAACCATTAAACTTTGTAGATAAGACATCGACATAATCGTTTAAATGCTATTTTGATTACGTATGGGTATGAGGTGAGGATTTCATCATAGGAAACAATGTTTTACATGTGTTTTAAGGAAGTAAATTCATGAACTTGTTTTGTGAATCGAAAAGGAAATCGCCAGGCGTTATTGGTATTGTTATTCATTGCATATATTGTGAACAACCAATATGTGTGATTAGTATAACCGCTCATGACTTGTTTGTGATCTTGGTAAAACTATTCACAAAGGCCTGACTTTTGTATTGGTATGACTTTTATTAGTGTAACCAATCTTAAGTAATCACCTGAGATGGTATGATCGAGTTTCTAATTTTGTAAGACCGACTCTGGGTAAAGGGGAACCGATCCTAGTAAGAGGTGCAAAACATCACAAAGGGGAATCGATCCTTGTATGAGGTGCATCATGTTTTAGCAGAAAGGGGAACCGATCCTATGGGCATGTGCAACACGTTTTTAGGCAAAGGGGAACCGATCTATGGACATGTGCAACACATTCAAGTTAGATACCATATATATGTGGGGAACCGATCTTAGTACCTAGTCAACGAATTTTGGAAAGCTAGTGTGACTATGCACAGTACTCACATGGAGGAAGAACCGAAACCTGTTTTGGTAGAACCGTTAAACCCATGATTGGTGATTGAGTGTTTTTGATCAATCACATAGTTCTTGAAAGTCAGATGAACCAATTCTAAACTTGTTTGGAAGTGTGGCAAATCAGTTTCAAGATTGTAAGTATGAAAGAGGACTTACAGAGTAAGGATGCCGACATACTTTGAACATGTGCAGTAACGCTTATCTTTAATTGTTCAAAGTTATTCCTTAATAGATAAAGGAAGAAAATCCCTGGATCGAAACATAAATAAGTTAAGAATCTTTTATTTAAGGTTTTTAACTTTATTTTAGGAAAATGAGAATTAGTAATGTGCATTTATTAGTTGAAGATTTTCCAAAGAGATTTTCAGTCAATATTTTGGAAAGAGCATTTCCAGGAATTATGGAAACCGAATTTGGAATATATTTCATATCTTGAGAATATTTTCGGTTTTGAAAACTCCTTGGTGTCCAAACTTCCTTGTCTATAAATACTTGAATTTTGCATTTCTAGCAAACTAATCCTTCGTGACAGCAAACTTCCTCGGTTGTGTTTTTACTGGTGAAGCCGCCTATTCGGAGAGGAGAGTAACCTAATTAGGCGAAATCTCTTACGGCCGCTCAGTTTAAAGTCTTCTTTGGGATTGAGAAGCTCTATTAGTACCGTTGGTGGGAAACTAGATCATTGCGGTTTATCTTGTGTTTTCGATTGATTTGATTGACTAACGGTGGTTGAACTTTGATTGCACCTAGTTTGTTTATGCTTGAGAATCTTCTTTTCTGATATACGATTCACTCAAACTAGATCAAAGTTTCGACAGGGATCTTTAGACTGCTTGTAGATCTAAAGACGTCTTGTGATAATCCATTTTTAACTGACTCTGTTCTGTGCGTGATTGATCACAAGAGATTCAAGTTGTTGTGTGCAGGTGTTTATTGAAGATCTAAGAAGATTTGAAGACAAAGAAGATATTGAAGATTTCGATTTGGGGTTCATAATCTTTGGTGTGCACAATACTTGTTTCAGATAGAGGATCCAACTATAATCGGTTTATCCTTTTGGTAGATTAGATTGATTAGTTGTGTAGATCGGCATCAATACAATTCTCTGTGATTGAAAGTATTGATTGCAAAATCTTAACAATTACCTTTGGTAGTTGAGAATAAGATAGATCTAAAAACCTGAAGAAGGATTTTATTGAGATAAACAGAAGAGCCTTTGTCGAACTCACATCACTTGGTTGAAGAGATTTGTTGTTCCTTTACTGTTTGGTATACGAACCAAAGGAATTGTTCCAAGTACGTGACTTATTCATAAGTTGGAGGCGTGGGAATACAGATGGAACTAGGAGAACTATAGGTTTAGTTGCTTGGTCTCAACTATACGAAGTTGGTTTGATTTTGTATAACGGTTTAATCCTAAGAGTATTCAATTCTGGACAAGGTCTCGGGGTTTTTCTGCATTTGCGGTTTCCTCGTTAACAAAATCTTGCTGTGTCTTTTACTTTTCTATTTCCGCAATTATAATTGTTTTTATTATAATTAGAAGTAAAATACACAAACGTTAATTCCTATTTTACTTGATAGTAATCCTATTGTGTTTGGTTAAATACGAACCTCTTATCAAGTAAACATACTTTGTTGTTGCATTGTCTCGATCTCGTATCCATAGACGATCACACGAAGTGTGAACCGATTAGTTGTATTGTCTCGACTCAGTCCATAGACAATCACTTTGGGAGAAAGGAATTATAAATAGGAAAAGTTTTAGCTTGAGGTATATTTGGGTACCCTCGCCTTTTCAAAGGCATACCTCTGGCACTTGTTATATGTTCTTTTTATTAGGTTGGTTGTGTATCCCATGCTTGGCCAGAAGTAGCCTTGAGATCGGGCTTTATTTGCTAAGGATCTTTTCCCTACATTATTTCCGCATTCTCCTGAATGTATATCCTCCATTATGAGCTTGCCTTAATGTAGCGCCCCCCAAAGCTATCACCTGACTAATCCAAGAGATTAACTAAAAAAGAGGCACTAAGAATCTAAAATCATTTACTTAAACATTCAATTAAGAAATCTGCTTCAAAACTAACCCAAATACTAGCCCCTCTCTGAAACATATATATACAAAAACTCCTCTCAAGTGATATATAACACTAATCATTTAGTTTACAAATAAAATATACAACATAATAAACATAGCCGAAGTAATCTAACTAGCCGAAGTAATCTAACAAACGGACTAAACTCCTCGAAGCTTTCGCTGCGCAACTCTGATCTGTCTCTGAAACTGAAAGTGGGAATGGGTGAGCACATCATCCCTAAAATGGGTGCCCAGTAGGAATAACAGTTAACTTTCAAGTAATCATAAGTAAGAGTTGGAGAACAATACATGATTTCTCAAACATTAAAAAGTGACCAAGTCACTGAAATAAACAACATGTATATGGACAAACTCCTTCTTCAAACAATGTATAATATGGTTATAAATTCCTAACCGGCAATTCACACCTAATAGCTTGATATCACCAAAACCTGATGACCCATAGTAAGCATAAAAGCTGAATTCATGTAGATATAAATGTGAAGGAGCGTATCCTATATACACAGGTGGAAATTCGTATTTCCCATAACAATTCATAGGAAAAACAAACATTACAAGTCATTTCCAAACCATGGAAAGATTAACAGAAATCAACAGAATTATCGTAATGCAATTTAAACAAAGCATGGAATGCACAACTAGGCAATGCATGAGTTTATTAAGCATAAACTTTTGTAAAAGAAACAACAATGATTACACAAAAGTTAAATGTATTCCCACCTCTTTTGATGACAAGCCACGCCTACCTCGAGATCCACGATCCATTGGTTCATCCTTTGAATCGATCGTTGTTAATAAAGACTAACTGTTAGTCACACAAGAACTCTAAGAGTCTAGCCAAAATGGCTCACATAAGAATCATACAAGTCTAACTAATGGTTATAAGCCCACTTATGGTTTTATATCTTTTTATTATCTATCTTTAGCATATCTAAGAGTTACTAATTCATTTGGGTTGATTCTATAGTCCATTAAATAAGTCTTATGACTATCTACAATTTTGTAGAAGGAACCAAAGGCTAATTCAGAGCACAAAGGTCCAATACTTGTTTACTAGAGAAACGGGCTATAAGCCCAATTCACTAAACAGGCCCATTAAGCTAAGGCACATTCTAATTGGATCAATTAACAGTCACTAATTGTCAATCTAACAGTCAACGTCTAAGGTCGGGTCAACAGTCAAGGTCAAAGTCGGATAGAAATCGGTCAACCGAGTCGGGTCAAGTCTGGATATAGGGTCCACTCAGTCAGAAGACTGATTCAGGCAGATAAACTGACTCAGACAAGTCAGATTAGACTATCAACTGGCCAGGATAAAACACAAGGCCTGAGCAATTAGCTCATGCCACAAACTAATATATTAAAACATACTCCCTCCGTTTCTGGAAAAGAGATACTTTCACTTTTTCAATTTGGCCTATTTTTAGGCTAAAATGAAAAAGTGAAAGTATCTCTTTTCCAAAAACAGAGGGAGTACAATATAAATCCAACTCAAATAAAACTTCAATTCCTACGAACCTGATCCCAGGCTTGCATTACAAATCACTCATCCTATCTGCAACTCCAGCTCGAAGCAACATCAACAAACTTCCCAAATCAACACTTACAATCTCATATATACAGACACACCATCATCTTAAGCCACCAACACATCTAAACTGCAATTTCAACGCTAGAACTCTCAATTACAATCATCTTCATTCTTATTTTAATTCTACCAAACTGCAATTGCCCTTTCCTCAATACATTCACTTGACTCTTATTCCAACAACACTATCATTTCAATTCCAGTCCCAGACCACCACCACCACAACACATTCATTCCTTCAATTCACACCATCAGCACTTACATTTCTATACCTCCAACATTTATCCATTACGCAACTCTCCTTCCATACACACAATTCTCGGTTCATTCATACCACCATCGATTTACTCACATTCATTACCACTAACAAGGAATACCCATCTCATTTTCTGTTTCTACCCTCAACTCTCGGACACACACACATATAACTCAAATAACAATCATTCCCAGTTTCACTACCTCATCAACATTATCTCGGCTTGCACCTCAACTCATCTAAACCACTAACATACACAACATCCATTAACTTCTTCATTACGCTTTCAAATTCATCTTCTCAAACACAATTCAACAGATCATTCAACTTCCTATCTTCAATCCATACCCCATTTACAATTCCATCTATTCACACATCTTAAATTATAAACATCAACAATATCATCATTCAATTCGAACTACAACAAGAATTACTTCAATTTATCGAAAGAAAATTACCTTGAACCCAAATCGTAATCCTTCATAGTTGCTCAACCTCCATCCGATTGATTCATTTAATACTAGTCGACCCATGTTCCATCTAATTCTTATTATCCAACATCCTCAAGAACAACACTAATTTCTCTTCTTAATCATTCACAGGAAAACCCTAATTCACCGATTCAATCCCAGAACAACTCTACAAACTTCAATCAAACATCAATTAAGAACAAACTCATGATTAATTCAATCCCCTTTACATCAATTTCATATTTTAATCTTCTCGAGAAATTATTACAAACCCTATCTCAAATCTCTCGAGAAACCTTAATTCTTTATTCATCTTCTAAACTACTTGAACTTCAATTTAGCTACAACCCATCCTTACTCTTCCTTCTATTGCTTCAATCCCAACTTCAATTTTACACAACTCCAACCAACCCCGAAACCATAATTTCTTTCATTCTCTAATTTGTCAGTTCTTTTAACACAGAACCTACCACACCACAATCATCACTACCGGCAAGCCTTCCATGATCTTTCTCCTCTTAATTCGATCTCAAAATCCTCATTTAATTCTCACAAACCTAAGCAGGCGAAGAACAGGGGAGGAGCGGAAGAAGAAAGAGGAAAGAAGAAGAAAGAAAAGATAAGAAGAAAAATCTTCTCGACTTGGTCTTGATAAGGCCGACCAAAATTGCTAAAGGCACCCGTACAAACGATAAGGGCATCCAGGCGGTTTAACTACAAAATGACTATTTCACCCTTCATATTAATCCAGTGGTATCTTCTTCGTCTGATATCCGAATGACACGTTCGAGTAGTCCATTATGCGTCACTTTTCGAGATCTATCTAGTGGTACTAGTTCTGTATCTAGATCGTTGTTAGTTTAATTTCTATTAATTAACCTTCGTCTCTAATTAATCGAGTCATTAGCGGTTAATTCGTCTCTTGACTAGTCTAATAGCGTTGATGAGCTTGAGGGTCTTTACACTTAATTTTCGGTTATACATCTCAGGAGCGTCACATGTATGTTCTTTTGTATAGATCATTGCCCATCAGTTGATACCTTGCAGATCGGACCACATCTTTCCTTGCCTTCTATAAGTCAGTGAGGAGTTTTCCGGTCTTGAGGTAATTATAAATGTCTTTTATCCATGACTCATCTGCTTCTTCTTGTGTTGAATGTGAAGTCTGGACTTGAATTTCATCTTGCTTAGCCTCGATATGGTCGAGGGAAGGGGCCTATACCACTCCCACATTTATGGTTCTTGTGCACGCCCCAGGTATTGCAGTTCCTAAGAGACCTAGTGTGTCTGCATGCGCGACCTTGTTTCTTTTTACATGCCTTATGATCACCTTTTCGAAGCTTGCTATAAGTTTGCTCACTAAGTCTTTATATCGAGCCATCTTAGTGTTCTTTGTTTCAAACTGTCCTCCTACCTGCTCTTAGTTAGATAGGAATCGGTATAGAAAATGAACAATCTGAGTTGGAGGTATTTTGCAGCCAAAAGCCCCTGAATTACCTCTTCATATTCAACCTCATTGTTAGTCGGGATGAAGGCTATGATGTAAAAGAATTCAATATGTTTTCTGGAGTGATGATGACTATTCCATCTCCTCCACCACTTTCATTTGAAGCTCCATTTATATAGATTTTCCAAACTCCCAGTGTCATAAGTGATGATTCATCAATCATAGGTAGCATTTCTGGTTGTCATAGATGGATTCTTTGTTGTTCTTCACAGAACTTGAGGTCGAATGTAGGATGCTTCAATTGGGAAGTCGACCAGAAAAGTAGGAAATACCAATTTGTCTTAGAAATAATATATTAGAGTGAGTTTGGTCCAGTTGAACTAGTAAACTATCTGTTTGGTCCTTTTTTAAAAGATATATTACTTTGGTCCTAGAAATTGTGGTTTGGTCATAGGGTGACGTCATGGATGATGTAATTGTCATTTTGTAGTGGCAGAAATACCCTTTTGGGACCACATATATACAAAAAATTAGTAGAAAATATCTCTTTTTCAGATTTACTTTCTCTCTCTAATATATTTTCAGATCTAGTTTCTCTCCTCTCAATTTTTTTTTCTTTTTCTGCTGCTGCAAAGAAACAATGAAGATTTGTATTTTTTTCTAGGGTTTTTATTTTCAGAGATGATGAAGAATATTTGCAGAGATGATGAAGACGATGAATCATATAAAGATGATGGAGAAGACGAAGATGAAAATGTTGTTGCTGCTGCTTATTGATGGGAAAAAATGATTTGCTAGTTTTTTAGGGAATGGAGAGACGACCTTGTAGACGGAGGCTCCTCAACCGAGCAAACTGCCTAACCTCAAACAGATGCACTGCACGGGAGTGCTTTGAGTTCGAGAGATCAATCTGTAGGACTCCGGCCTAAACCAAGACAATGGCCATTCCAGAGTCAATTCGGTCACAAATAGGGAAGAGGGTTGATCTGTAGGGGGAAGTTGAGAAGTGTGTGAGATCAATGATGATCAAGGATTGTGAATGTGTTGTGGGTTTCTAAGTTTTCTATGAACTGTTGAATTCGAATAAGTTTTGGTCGATTGATCGAATTCTTGAGAGTGATTGCTCTGATCAGGATTCTTCTATCGTTCAATCGTGGATTCAGAGACTTATTTATATTGCCAGAATAGTAGACACATTGATCTCCAGTAAGTGTGATGGTTGCTCGAGTGAAAGAGTGGGAAAGTGGGAAATCGTGGTTTAACCAGTTCCAGGTTGTGCGGAGACTTGGTTGATTGTCCACCCACTACTTTGCTAACTCCCTCAACTGCGTGCCGTAGGCGGCCAGACCAAAACCCTAATTAATATCCTCCATGTGACGTGATTGATATCTAACGAACGTGGAGTCTGCAAAACAGACGTGTATTTGATTAGTCAACCGTTGACTTGATTAAACGATGAGTCTAAGTATTGTTCAGTCGAGCATGATTGTTGAATGCTCTAGGATTCATGAATTGAATATGTCTGCTGGGACGTGTAATTCTCGAATGAATGATGTTGATATTGCTCGTCTGAGCAAATATTGTATGTATGATGAATTGTTGAATATTGATAGTTGAATCAATATTCGAGCATTTGAGCAAATATTGCTTATTCGATAAATTACTGAATATTGATATTGATAGTTGAATCAATATTCGAGCGTCTGAGTGAATATTGCTCATTCGGTGAATTATTGGTAGCATGACCAAATAAAATATTAATAAAAATATTGATAATTTGGACCGAATATTGTATAATCAATTCGAGATGTTGATTCTTTGGATCAACATAAAATTATTAATGTTTGAACTTGCTCAGAATTATGATTTGCAGAGCATTTGTTCGAAACCCTAATTTTGATCAATTGATCAATTGATGAAGATGAAGATTCTATCAACTTTGAATTGCTCATCCCTTCGTTTTTCTTCGATGAAGAGGAAGATTTGTCTGATGTGGTGAATTTTCAAGCTAGTGAAGTTACGAGTCATAAGAGTAGTTGTGAGAAAATCTAAAGCTTGAAGGAGTTCTTCAGTGGTCACAACAAAGTAATTGGTAAGAATCGTCTTGTTCTTCTTTCTGGTTATTCTGGTAGCATATTTGATCGGGTTAAGTATGCATTGTACCACCCAATTGTTTTGGAAAATTGATTCTTCCGTTGATTCCTAGCCTTGGGTTTAAATCAGATTTTAGGTTTACAGATTCAATAATTCCCTTGTTTTGTAATGATGCTCATGTTGATGAGAAGTTGTTTGTTAAAATGCTTTTAATGGGTATTGTGTGTTTTGAGCACAATTTTTCTTTCAACCAAACACTGCATACTAGGACGTCTTCTTGCCGTTGTTTCGAGTATGCTGCTAAAGTATTTGATCGTGGAAAAGGATTTCAACTTATTAAGGGGTTATTTTCTTTTGTTGATGATTCTGGAAACTATTTTGATACAAATACTTCTTGTGTGATTGTTGGTACTGAGTTCACATTCATGGATGCTTATTGTGCCAAATTCGTTTATGAGCTAATTGCGGAGTGTCGGTACTGTTTCGCTGTGCTATATGAGTGTTTAAATGTGCCATTGTTTGTTAAAAAAGATGATAGTTTTGATGATAGCCAACTGTTCGATAAAGGGACTCCACGAAGCAATATTCTCTGGACTATTTTGATTTTTCAAGTGCCTAGACAAAGTGAGTCTGGCAATGAACTGGAATTGTCTGCTAAGCTGCTTGCTGGTTTTAGATTCTGTTTTGCTAAGGTATTTACTTTTGGTTCTCTCATTCTTCATGTGGGTTCGATTTCAATATCTTACTACACTAAGCAATTTTTTCATGAGCTTATTAATGAGCATGAATTCGAAACAGATTTTTTGTTCTGTGCTTCAATTTTATTGGTGTTTGTTACAACTGGTGCCAGTGGTGAGAGTGGTCAGTTGTTTAAGAAATTTTCACAAGGAAATAGTATTCCCATGAATACTTATTTGTTTATATAGATGCTAATGTGTGATATTAAGAATGTTCATGGGTTGTCTCATCAAATGATTGCAATGTGGGAAGAGGAGAATTTTCTTTTCCAGCCGAAGTATGTGTTGCCTGAGGTGCTTTTGGTTTATCAGTTTGAGTCTTGGGGTGTTGATTTTTTCCGAATTCTTCAAGATGTTTTTAAGCCAACAACTGAATGGATGGGCTTCTCCCTTTCAAGTTTATGGCTTACATCTACAGCTATTCAGGAAGAAGTAATAAAGAAATCTCTTCATTACACCACAGATGGCCTTCTTTCCTGGTATTTTACTCAACACCAACCCTCTTGCTGTCAGCCATGGTCGTCTATGCTGTGTATGCCGTGTCAAATAAAGAGAGGCTATGGGAGGATGTCGATGATACAAATTATACTCACTGTTCCACATGCTCTAATTGTGTCGCAATTAGTGGACTACTTGAGATGGAAATACAAATTTTATCCAACAGGTATGGAGAGTGCTACAAGTGTGAGTTGGACCTTTGCAGTTCTCAGGTGGATGATGGAAACTCAGCTCATACTCAGATTAATTAAATTCCTACAGGTGCAGCTATTGTGGGGATACTTACGGTGGAAATTCCGAATGGTTTCACATGCAATTCTCGCATATCAAATGAGTGGTACCTTTAACACACCAGCTGGAGTTTCGGGTATGCAATTCTCTACCATCTCTGGACAAGTACTAGGTTTGTTTAAATCCGCCGTCTTAAGCGGAGATGAAATTAAATTCAGGAAGCCGTGTAGTCGGTGGTCATTTCCAACATATCAATATACCTGGGCAGAGTATCCTATTAAGAAAGTGGACTTGTCGGTGGGGTACTTGAGGTGGAAATTCAAATTGGTTCCACCTGAATTATGGAGCGTGTGAACTGTTAGCTAGATTGGTAACAATTTTGTCTCAGTTTTCAGCTTTGACGAAAAATGGACTTCTCATTTTGAGAGCCTTGGTGTTGGTCATGTTTACAGGGAAGTTGTGTGGAGAAGTGGTGAGGATAATCTTGGTGCACATAGTTTCCCTAATGCTATTGTAGCCACGACTTATGAATGTTTGAGAGGTACTGCAGGCACACTTCGAAAAGAAAATTCTGTCATGATTGGTTTTTGTCTTTGTGTTATTCGTATCCAGTTGGGGTTTTCTGAAGGGTTAAGGAACACTCAGTTCAGCCTCGTGATGTTTCAAGATCCTACTGTGCTGGCGTCCTTGATATGGGTCTTATGGACGAGATACTTAGCAGCAAATGGGGACACTGAGCTTGCTTATGTACAAGTGGGTGGATGTGTGGAATGCTTAGTAATCCTACTGTTGCAGTTATTTGTGAACACACAAGAAGCGGACCAGTATTGTGGTCTTAAGGACCGTTGCTAAGAGTGTATACCAAGCCAACTGTTGTGCAAATGATAGAGTCGCATGTTTTTTGGTAAACAGCACAAGAAAGTCAAGTTCCGCGGCTAATAAGGGTCTTCTTGGCGACAGTTGGTTGTTGGGCTTGGTCTTGAAGGTGTGCAAGAGTCTCACCAGGTTATTCCTTGGCGTGAGGACTGGTTCTCTGAGTGTTTATCATGCAAGCTAATTTTCGTGATTTCCATCCTTGAGGACAAGGATGTTTTCAAGGAGAGTGGAATGTCATGTAACTGTTAATGAATGGGAGTACCAATATCTTATTATAGCCTATTGTTAGCTTAATTAGTATTTACTTGTAACGGATGGTTGAGATGTAACCACGTGGCGCGTTAGTAGTTGTTAGATATTTGAGAGAGTGAGTGAGTTATATATTCTCAAGTCTCTGTAATGAAACCCTTATCGAATTATGAATCTATTTTGAGTAACATTGTTCTTCAACTGGTTCTCTGAACTAGCAGGCTCTTACCGTGAGGTTTGAGAATAAACCCTATCTTTATCAATTTCTGATCCAAATCCTGTCATCGTACTCTCGGGTACATGACAATGTCATCGGTGAAGAGAGGAAGCTCCTCAGTTGTGCAGGGGTTTGTGATGTAAAGAGGTCCTGTTTGATGACGTTTCATGGAATCACATCAGGTTACAATGACTTGTTATGTGCATAACATTTATTGAAATATATTGAATTGATCTTTCTAATAAGATCAAGTCCCCAGTGCATCCCTCATTCACTTAGCAGAGTTTGAGGAGTTTGTAGCATCCATTGATGAATGATGTTGCATCTGCTTCAGAAGTCTTATCATGGGATAGTGAAGACTTATCGATTGTAGTTCAGTTACACTTTGATCGTCTTGGTGTTAAATTATCGTCGAGATATTTGTGTTGAAGCCAGAGGCGCCATTATCGAAGGTGTACTCTTTGATTGGGAATACAATTTGAAGGCTTCTTAGATGCTTGAGAGTTGAACCATCATATCCCTTGAGCGTAGAATGTCTTAAGTTTGATCGTCTTGGCCCCGACTATCTTCTGTAGATTCAGCATTCCTTTCGTTGCGGTAGTGGGATTCAACACTTGTGCAAACATCAGAGCTTTCTGATTTTGTAGCATACATGGAAACTCCTGCAAGGCTATGGAGAAACGGCCAAAGTATTTTTTTCCATGCTTGGACATCACCTCAGTAATGAATGTCTCAGTGTGATGCTCGATTCGGAGAAGTGTCAGATTCAACCACTTGGTAAAAATTAATGTGGTGAAGCTACCCATTCATAACATCTTGCAATAGCAGAGTCGCTAGCAGAATTGAGTCCCCGTGCTAGGATAGCATGTGAAGAAATAAATGACATTGACATGGGGGGAATGAGACTTGCTTGAGTGCGGAACCTCTTGATGAACATCTATGCATCCTTTGTAGGTTCTTGCTTCAACCTCGTCGAAGTTCGAAATTCCTCCAAGTGCTCTGATGATGGAACGTCCGCCAAATCTTCTGGATCAGAACTTTCTTCGTTGGAGAGATGTGCAACCAAAGACACTTTGTTAGTAGCCATCTTTTCAACGTGGATCCATGCTCGTCTGAAGACCATGCCATATCCTGGATCTTCCTGATTATGTGAAACTTGATTTGAGAGTGATGTAGCCATAAGTATTTCCGAGCGTTCCTTCAAGGTCTCTGATTGAGATGGGATCACGAGTAGCTTCTTGTCGAGTGATGCCTCCGGCTATGAGGGTTTTCAGGGAATAATATTGATAGTGGTGTCAGCATCGATCAACATTCTCCCAAATTCGTTTCCTTTGAGATTGACTGTGATAAGCAATCCCCATTCGAACATCTCTTTGTATGTGGCTGGAGGCTTAGGAAGTATTTATGGAATGCACTTCCGGACACGATGTGATTCAGTGTTGTGAACATGTCTCTCATTTGTGCCTTCGATAGATAGAGCAATTCACATATATGTTCGACCATGGATTGAACTGCCTCTTTAATAGGTTGTTCAGAGAGAGGGCAGGTCTTAATTGGGAGAGGGTCTTGTGTACTCCTTCAGTCCCAAGTTGAAGCTATTGTGGATCAACCTTCTCTTTGAAGATGTGCTTCAAAATATTGCAGTCACTTGTTGGATGATTGATGAATCTATGAAGTGACAGTACCTGGGATTCTCCATTTTTTCTTCAGTTGGCTCTCTCCTGATGAACGACAATTTGATTGCATCATCTTGAACCCAGACTTCCAGTAACTTGATCACTTCTTCAGTGGGAAGAGGGAAGTTCATGTCCTCGTCTGATCATTTCCCGTTCGTTGATGCTGGGTCGAGGTTTGTGCATTTCAAGATTGGTTATATTTTCTTTGCGCCTTCAGAGGAGCTTGGGATATTGGAGAAGCGCTCTGATGCTGTGTCTAGGATTTCTTTTCATTCCTTTCAGCAATAATGTTTGTTGAAGGTTGGAGATTGTAGTGATTTTTGACTAGGCGTTGGCTGCTTTGAGGTTCCTCGACCTTTGCGGACTTTGCTCTTTCCAGTAAAGCATGCGCATTAGTTGATCGTTTGGTTGCTTCATGAAGTTCTGAGAATGTATGGAATCAAATATTTTTTAGTAAATATCTGTAGACCGGGATCATTCCGTTGATGCACAAGTCTACCAGTTGTTGTTCAGTGACATTTGGGTCATGAAAATCCAAAACCTGGATTCTGAACCTTTTTACGTAGTCGTTCGGATGTTCATTGTTCTTCTGAGACATTCTTCCTAAATCAGAGAGAGTAATCTGCTCTGAGACAAAGAAGTATTTCCGTTAGAAAGCATTAATCATTTCTCCCCAGCCAGTGATGCTCCCTGGTGCGATGTTGTTGTACCAAGTATATGCTCGGCCTGTCAGAGACTTTGAGAATTTCTTCAAACAGACGACATGATTGTGTTCATGTTCTCCTAATGCTTCCATGAATCGAGAAACATGTTTTCGGGCATTCCCCGTTCCATTGTAAAGTGTGAACATTGGATAAGTATAACTTTTTGGGAAAGGGATCCTCTATGTAGTAGCAGGATATGGAGGTTGATGACGGTGGACAAATGGTGTCTTATCCTTTCCCCGAGCCTCCATAGAGTTTCAGATCTTCACGAGTGATGAAACCTGCAGACTCCTTCTATGGTGGGTTATCTGCAGCTTTGCAGACTTCATCATCATCCACCACATGAATTGGAGAGATTTCGGGGTCAGCAGATGTTTCTTTGGCTTTTCCTTTCTCTTGGTTGACGTCGGGGCTGAGCTTGTTCAGGCGATAATTTGTCTGTGAGATCCTTGATATGAGCGCATAGTTCCTTCTGTGTTGTTGCCATGTCTATTTGATTCTTGGCAAGAATTTCCTGAATCTTCATAAGATCAGTTATGGTAGGCGGGTTTTCTCTGATTTCGTCGGAAGACCGGCCGAAGAGAGGATGGTTGCTGATGTTGGTTTGAGGAGGAGTGGTGTTACCATCACCGTTGTTGGAAGCAGAAGTAGTTTCAGGGGTACCACCGTTGTTGCCAGTGCTGGCGTTGTTTGTGTTAGGATTTGTAACTGAACCTGACCTAAGATCAACCATATTGTGAAAGTTTGAGATTTCAACCGAGGGATTAATCTCCCACTGTGGTCGTCAATCTGTTGATGGGGAAAAATGATTTTCTGGTTTTTTAGGGAATGGAGAGACGACCGTTTGTATGGAGGCTCCTCAACCGAGCAAACTGCCTAACCTCAAACAGATGCACTGCACGTGAGTGCTTTGAGTTCGAGAGATCAATCTGTAGGACTCCGGACTAAACCAAGACAATGGCCGTTCCAGATTCAATTCGGTCAAAAAGAGGGAAGAGGGTTGATCTGTAGGAGGGAAGCTGAGAAGTGTGTGAGATCAATGATGATCAAGGATTGTGAATGTGTTGTGGGTTTCAACAAGTTTTCTGTGAACTGTTGAATTCGAATAAGTTCTGGTCGATTGATCGAATTCTTGAGAGTGATTGATCGGATCAGAATTCTTCTGTTGTTCAATCGTGGATTCAGAGACTTATTTATATTGCCATAATAGTAGACACATTGATCTCCAGTAAGTGTGACGGTTGCTCGAGTGAAAGAGTGGAAAAGTGGAAAATCGTGGTTTAACCAGTTCCAGGTCGTGCGGAGACTTGGTTGATTGTCCACCCACTACTTTGCTAACTCCCTCAACTACTTGCACAACTTACTCACATTTCTCATCGTGGATGAACACACGTGTCGTAGGATGCCAGGCCAAAACCCTAATTAATATCCCCCATGTGACGTGATTGATGTCTCACGAACGTGGAGTCTGCAAAGCAGACATGTATTTGATTAGTCAGTCATTGACTTGATTAGACGATGAGTCTAAGTATTGTTCAGTCGAGCATGATTGTTGAATGCTCTAGGATTCATGAATTGAATATGTCTGCTGGGACGTGTAATTCTCGAATGAATGATGTTGATATTGCTCGTCTAAGCAAATATTGTATGTATGATGAATTGTTGAATATTGATAGTTGAATCAATTTTCGAGCATTTGAGAAAATATTTCTCATTCGGTAAATTACTGAATATTGATATTGATAGTTGAATTAATATTCGAGCGTCTAGGCGAATATTGCTCATTCGGTGAATTATTGGTAGCATGACCAAATAAAATATTAATTAAAATATTGATAGCTGGACAAATATTGTATAATCAATCCAGATGTTGATTGCTAGATCAACATAAAATTGTTTGTAGGTTCCCAATTTTAAAAGAATTCCTGCCAAGATAACGGATCCTGCCGTAGGTGCGTCTACATGAGCTTCGGGTGACCAAATATGTTTGAACTTGCTCAGAATTATGATTTGCAGAGCATTTGTTCGAAACCCTAATTTTGATCAATTGATTAATTGATGATTTACTGAAAATAAGTCACTGAGTGAAGCAGGGACCGACTACATGGGATAATGGACGACCATGTAGCGCCCAAGTGATGTTGTTTTAAGTGGTACCAAAAGTTCGTTTCTCAGACTTGTAGAGATTCGATTTTAGACTCAAAATTCTAATAAAACTTCAAATTAAATTAAAGTTGATACCAAGGTTTTTGAGAACACTGAGACTCAGGATTCCACCAATCTCCAATTTTTATGTGATTTAATCTAATCAATATTCATGCAACTCTTTACGTTTAAAGTGATTCTAATATTTTTGCCTAGACAAGTAGATTCTCAAAACAATAGTTGTAAATCGAAAGCATGGACCATCAAAAGACTTAACCTAAGCATGACCCATCAATTAAGAACACAACCACTTAATCAGAATCATATATTCGATGTTAAGTGCAAATAATCATAAAAGAAATTGCAAAAATCATTAAAAATAGAGATTACCACATAATAATTGGAAGAACGGCTTCCTCCGTCGCCTCAGCTAAGGGTTTTAGCTCCTCATATTATTCACGTGCTCAAAATAGGTGTTTATAGCTTAAAAGGGTGAAAAACAAGAGAAACTAATAAAGCAGACAGTTCGCAACGTTTTATAGGCGTTACAAACTGACTGTCACGGAGACTTGTTGCAATAGGAACTGTTACAGGAAACGATAGAACTGATATGTTGTAAAATAAAAGACTGCTCTAGTATGTCTAATGTTCTTCGTGTTCTTCAAAGAGCAGAGAGCACACGGTTTCCTGCAACCTCGATTTCTCGGCTCTGTGGTGTTCTAAACTTCCCCTAAATTTCTCTAAACTTCAATACCTCTATCTGGAACTCGAGCACACCTTTTATACACCTCCAAACCCTCTAAAACCCGATTATATCTCTCTCTTTTTTTCTTTGCTGCCAAGGTACGAAATTTCCTCTCCAAGTCTTCTTTACGCGTTTCTGGCCTCTCCAATTCTTTCCAAACTCTTTATTAGGCATATAAGTTTCTTAGCAAATCTGTTTATTACCTTGAATCTCCTTAAATTTCCAAAATTAATCAAACAGGGACCCGTGAACTTCTTTATTTCTTTGTTTTGCTCCAACTCGAGTT
The DNA here is from genome assembly GCA_023531295.1 of Papaver armeniacum. Classification (NCBI taxonomy): domain Eukaryota; kingdom Viridiplantae; phylum Streptophyta; class Magnoliopsida; order Ranunculales; family Papaveraceae; genus Papaver; species Papaver armeniacum. Next base: position 153,302 of record JAJJWW010003319.1, on the reverse strand, counting down.
CTAGCCAATTTGGATTCAATCAAACGACTATACCAGGCATGTTTAGGCCTAATAAGTAAACCCAATCAATTTCAGCCTTTTAGTCTCCATAAAACTCGATCAAAATCTCAACCCTAATTTCTGCCGTGAAAACCAATTTTTCCCGCCAACTTCCAAAATTTGAAAGGTAGGGGATGACCCCCCCCCTATCCGTTTCTGGTCTCCCTTTAGCAACTGCCCCTGGGGTTACCCCTTATCAGTGGAGGGCCCCTTAGAAGGTCCTCCGGGTTTCTGTAACGCGTCCTATGGGTGCTTTTAGTAATTCATCTCGGGGGTACAAACACATTTTCGATCTAAATTCGCTGCAAAAGCTTATTTCTCCCAAAACACCTACAAAGACATAAAATAACCAAATAAGTACAAAATCGAGCATTAACAATATACATAATTGAGATCCAAATAGACACATAAATGCGTCTATTAAATACCCTCAAACTTATTATTTGCTAGTCCTCGAGCAAAAATAAAATAAAATCCTAACTCACTGTCGCAGGCATCGTCGATTGCATTTAGCGTATGCAATAAGCCTTTAAACCCCTAGGTGGCCCTAGTGGCCGAGTTATAGTCTTGGGAGGGCTTACAAGAGATATACCCACAAAACCTTTTACACTCTAGACCCTAACTATCTACGCAGAACCTTGGAACATTCAGATGCAAATAAATCATCTTATTGATGAACAGACCAAAATCCTTGAGAATCAAAAGGTCTTGATACAGAATCAGAAAAAGCTCATTCGCCAAGGCTAGGCAGCTTGCTCGTATTGCTGATCGGAAAGTTAATGTTCTAACTCATGAACATGGGATTTCTATGGTCAAAGAATCAAGGACATCAGTAAAACCTTTTTTGATGGAGCTTTTCAACGGTTTGAAGTTTTCAAAGAAACTTGATTCTATTTTATCTAGGAAACTTCTTATGAGAATTTATTCTTGTGTTTTATGAAGGATAACTAGGGTTTGGAATAGCAATTATTGTGAGTTAGAATAGCTATTGCCAATGATTTTCATCTTGCAATGTTTTTAGATTTATTTATTTAAATTCTAAAGTTTATTTGGAAGATGATTTTGCAGTATTAATCTTTATTGGTTTTATATATTGCAAAAAATTTATGGGATATGTGTGTTTGCGTCCGTGAACTATGATTGTCTCATATACGTCAAAAGTTAAGTCTACTATATGTCTTTATGCAAATATTGATGGAAAATAGAATGAACTTTTGATAACAAAGATTAAGTCTATGATATCATTATGCAAATATTGATGAGAAATAGAATGAATCTTTGAATATTCCGCAGTATTCATCTTTCCCTGATCCACTTTATGTGAAAGTACTGTGAGGCTCCGTAAGTTCTCTTATGTTGAGCAGTTCCGACTAAATTAATCATAGGTTCTCTTGTGGTTAATTTAATTGAGTTTTCTGGATACAAATTCATGTTACATGTAACTTGTTAATGTCCAAAGAAATCCTTCTTTTCTCGTAAAAGTAAGGTTGCTCTTGTTGTTCCTTTGGGAATGACATTTTATGGGGGAGAGTTCTTAATTGAACTTGTGCTTAATTGCCAAATCTTTGTGGGGAGTGCGGTTGTGGAATATTGTAGGGGTTATATTGTTGTATCTTTATTAACTTCTTGATGAATACACTAAGTTTCGACTATATGAAATCATCGAAACAAAGTTGATATGTTTTTCTCTTTTAGTCATGAAGTGTCTCTATGAGAATCTTATTATGATCCCGCTAGTTTTCGTACCTTTGCCAATTTATATTGACAAAAAGGGGGAGAATTATTGTGTAGTTCACACTACAAATACATATGGTTTACGGATCATTATGTAAGGGGGAGTGGTTTTCATTGTAAGATAAAGTATTGACTAAGGGGGAGTGATACATATCACCATAGTATTATTGGCAAAGTTGTGATACAATTGAACTTTGATGTTGTGTAATAATACTATGACATTGTATAACAATGATTGAGAACAACTATTTTCTTATTGTTGTAGCTACGGATCTTCAACAACTATGATGCTTAGTTGAACATGTTCAGAATCACTGGAATACTTGGAAGTGACGAAGATTTCTAGTAATGTTGAAGAACCAAAGAGATCAAGCATTTGGATGAGAAGCTACAAAGTTTATTTATTTTGTAATTGGCCGGTTGTCAATCCGTCAAATATAATTTCACTTTCTCAATCAACTAAATATAAATATAGTATTCGATAAGAAAGAGTTCGTATCCACAGAGAGGCGTTTGTTGTTATAAACTTTCAGTTTCTAAAGTAACCCAAGGTATGTTTGTTGTATTTAAGCAAATAAAAGTAATTAAAAGCAAAGTAAGTAATTCGAATTATCAATAAGGAGAGAATATTGGTCAAGGGATGGTATCATTCACAAACATGTATTTTCATCAATGATTAGAATTGGTATTTAATCTCGTATTTATTAAAAGTCCTAGGATATCTTGATCGCAAGTATAACCCGTTAATTCCTGTTTTCATCACAACCACATTAAAAGATGCATATGTGAATTCTTCGTAGAAAGCAACCTAAAGTGTAAAAGCACAATTAAGTTTAACTCCTAAAAGCATTAAGATTTATGGAATAAGACTCATCAATGCAAACGAATGTGTAAAAGCACTAAACGTTTTAACAAAAGTTATGATTCACTTGTGACTAATAGGATATATCACTATAAGCACTAATCACAATTATGCTACTTAGAATCGTGGATAAACAACGTTTTCGTATTGAAAACCCTAATATAGCTCTAGAGATGAACACAAATCGGATTGATTCCGGACTCAACCTAACAAGTTTTCAAATCTTATAACACTATTAATTGTGAATCACAAACAATAATTACTGAGACAAAACTAATTCATTGAATCAAAAGCATGTTGAGAAATCAACTTTTAACCCATAACCAATAAGATGTTTAGCTACTCATAGCTATGGAGTTCATCATCATCAATATTCAATAATAAAACAAGGAAGAAGAAGAACAAAACCAAACCCTAGAAGCGTAAACAAACGGCTCTCCCTAGTTCCAAGAAAAAAGATATCATATGTTGTAGAAGACCTTCCCTTTTATAGCTTTCTCCAACTTCTAAAATTAGGTCTAGTCTTCAAAGTCCATTAGGTGAGAATCCACCAAGCCCACAAGAAGGAGAAACCCGTGTAGAAAATACGCCCCAAAAACGGTCGCTGGAAGTCTGGGATTGTGGCCGGAAATCGGCCGGAAAAGTGCCCAGAAAACGGCTCTGGTAACCGGCAAAGTCCGCCCGGTTACCGGTCAACGGGTCGGATCGGGTCAAAGTAGCCAGTCGGATCGGGTCAGGGTGTGCCATGGTGAGTCAGGTCAGAGTCAGACCTGGATCAGCTGAGTGAGCTGAATGGCCAAGGCTACTACCATCTTGCCAGGCCATAATCTTGTCATCCAGCCATAATGGCTAAGCAAATAACTCTGGCCTGCAATCCTGCAACTTCAAATTCACTGCAATATCAGCTCAATTCGACTCACACTGGCCAATTCACATTGCGACTCGGCTCCATTGATCATCTGCTACACTTCAGCTCACAAAACCACCTACAATGTTCTCGTCATCGACCACAGCCTTCTTGATTCCACCTCGACACCATCCTTGCCAAAGATTCATCTAATTTCAACAATTCATTCCACCGTAATGTAAACAACACTACCACCTTAAATTTCAGCTTCAACAGCAGCAAAACCTCCCTTCCTTCCAGACTCCCTATTTCAATCAACCTCACCGCATCTCTCCACAAATGACTTCCACTGAGACAACATCAAGACAAATCATTTGTAGTTTCTTACTCCGCACATAAATTCATTCTCCATGTCTCAGGTGTAAACACCCATTTCAGTTGCACAAACAATCACCAGAACCATGGCAATCACCAACACTAGCTCTTTCCTTGCTGCATAACTGAACAACATCAACATTCCAGCTGCAGTTCTTAACCTGCAGATTCATAATCACAGCCTGCCAACACTTCACCAAATCCAGATGCTTCAACTCCATTGGCACAGCACCACCACCAGCATTGTAGTGCCTTCCCTGCAAATTCACTTAAGCTCAGCCTTCAACAGCTTGTCAAGCCATTTCCCTCCTTGCTCTCCAGATACAACCCATGCCTGCAATCTCATCAGCACTAAAATGCAGCTGCAACACAGCACTAGCACCAGAACTGCCATAGCTCATCTAAGTAATAAGCTCAGACCACCACCAGACCATCAGGCCATCTAATTTGCATCTACATTTCACCCAGCACAACTCCATTTGAGTTTCACACAGCAACTGCAGCTCAGCTCCATCTTCCTCAAACCTGAGCACAACAGCACCACACACCCAGACTAACACTAGCCAACCCTCAGCTGCAGCCATCCACTGTGGCTCAAAGTTGCACTCATTGCCACAGGTCAACAAATCCAGGCCAGTTCACAGCAGCACCTGGCTTCCATCATCATATTACAGGCTCACATATGAACTATCTCCTGCCATTCACAAGACCCACAGCACTAACTCAAACTCCACAGCTCAAGCCACACTGCAGCCTCACAACCCTAGCTCGCACCTTAATCGCACAAATTCTTCATTGCTTGCTTCCCCGCAACCATTGCCACCCATTACCACTAACACTTGCACAATTGCACAGTTCTGAAGCAAAACCTCCACACTTTGTCATGACCAACTCCAACTCCCATTAACATCACAACATCTTCTCAAGCTCTCCATTCAAATCGAGCTCATAATTTCATTCCTCGCTGCAGCTTCACTTCAATCTAGTGCTTCAAACTGCCGCCACCGATGCAACCACCAGCAGCCACACATCCTAATTACTCGCCGAACAACCAACACACATCGAACTCAATCGAGTTCAAATCTGAGATCCAATTCCGTTCTGGTCGCAACTCAACCAGACTTGCAATCACCCGAGACCCATTCTCTCGATTTCAATCAAAACTTGTTTCGCACCCGCATCAAATCCACTCGATTCCTTCTTCTCACCATCTCGCCATTCTCGATCTCTGGCTATCAATTATCACTTGAGCTCGACAATAACCTCCCCAGCTCCATCTCTGGGATTCGATCTCCACAGCAAATCTGCTCTTCCTCCATGGCTGGTTTATTCCCTTGTTAATCTCTCTTACAGTAGCCGTTTTATCATCTCTCTCAGTAGAAACAACCTTGAACCAAATCTCCCATCTGCTTTTGATTTCACATGAAACCCACAGATCCCCTTCATCAATTCTATCTTCAAACAATAACAACAATGAAATCTTCTCAATTCGACAAAGAGACTCGTCACTTTCATCGTCTCAATTTCGGATGGAAATCAACTCGCGCTGCGCCTCCCTTTCCTCTCTCTCGAATTCCTCTCGATATCATTTCGACATAACGTTGTAAAAACAATGATAGGAGAAAATGATTTGTTTCTCTGATTTTTAGGTTTTCTGTAGTACTGATACTGGGTAGTTCCCCAGCATAGGATAAGGGACACTCGCTTTAGTCTCGGGCACCTAAAAATAGATACAAAGCCACCACGGTGAGAGCCCTTTATCCTCCGCCGCACTCCGGATAGTGCTTGCCTCGCGCAATGACAAACTTGTCCTATTTGCTCCATAAGAGTGCTTCCTCAATTCTTTTACTCCAAATGACTCCATTGCACCTATTAGCTCAAAAGTAAACATAAGATACATAATTCACACGAAAATTCGCAAAGAAAGCATAAATACTAGATATTAAATACGGTGTATTCTACACCTATCAGATTCCCCCACACTTAGACTTTGCTAGTCCTCGAGCAAATCAAACAAAACAATAAAATACAACAACTCCGTGTCGTCGAGGCTACGGTCACTTTTAGCATAAATAACAAGCCTTTAAACCCCTAGGTGTCCCTAGTGGACGAGGTATAGTCTCGTGAGGGTTTACTAGAGATTTACCCACAAAACCTATATTACCAACTTACTAGTTCTCCGTAATGATAATATCCAACGCGCTAAGAAGACATAGAAATTCTGCACACTAGTCATAAGAAGTTAGACACATAAATGAACACAATCTCATTCTTAAAAGTTGAGAGAGAAGTAACCATCCCTTCTCGACTAAAATTCGGGTTCGGAGTGATCGAAAGTCTCGACTCTGCCTCACAAGAAAGGGTTTTATGAAATTGCTCTCAATAATAAACAGCTTTTTATGGGTCACACATGTGTCCAGGTTGGAATGAAGAGAGAATCCTGAGACACGTTGAATGGTAGGAAGGCTTAACCCTCCGAAATATTTTAAAAACCCACATCTTTTATATATTTTTGAAAACCCATTTTTCTGACGATCTCTTCGAAAGGAAATCAACCATTTAACGAAGGTGGGAATATGCTTACTTACAGTGAGTCCGTTCGGCGTGCAGCTAGCACCACTCTCACAGCATCCATAGAAACGTCTTCGGTCTTCTATCGGTGTCTTCATCTTCGTCTTCGGTCTTCAACTCTTGATGATAACTCTTGAATTTCGTAGAATCTTGACAATATGATTCTTTCCCTCAAATTCCTTGTCGCTTGAAACTTCATTATAGATATTCCTTCTTTCCATAGGCTTTATTGAAAGAATACAAAAATAAAAACAAACTATACAAACCCAAAATTTTTTTCCTTTTTCTTCTTTTTTTTTTTTCTTTTTTTTTTCTTTTTCTGTTTTTTTTTTATATATATATATATATATATATTTTTTTTTTTAGAAACAAATACAAAATAAAAAAATAAAACAAAAATAAAAACTATTGATAAACCTAAAAAAATTTTCTCTTTTCTCTTTTTTTTTTTTTTTTTTTTTTTTTTTTTTTTTGAGACAAGAGAAAGTAAAATACAAATAAAATAAAATAAAAATGTAAGTACAATGCCATGGTGTAAGTACTTTACCGCTTGAATCTTCACAACTTATATGTCTTGATATCATAAACTTCTCGAACTTTCATCCTTGATAATTTCCGCTCTTGTATTATAGTCTTCAACTTATAAAAATTCTTCCCCCCGTTTTTGTTGCTTTACTCAAATCAAATCTGCCCATTTAAATCATTGCTTGTAAACCTCGAACGTGTTCAACTTTGCTTCGAATTTGTGATGCTCCTCTTGTTGATGATGATGGTGTTTCTATGGATCTGTTGGTGTAGAGAGAGATAAGGTGGATGGTGCTAATCATGAACAAGATCACACGTGGTATGAAAGTTAGCAATTCGATGTCACCAACATGGTTGATAAAAATAGCACTCAAGAGATCAAAATAGTGCTTCTATGGTGGGAAATTGGACAGCTCACCATTCTGCCCTTCTAATTTACGTACGGTGACACACACTCTAAAAGCACAAATTTAGACAGTACAAAGAATTGAAGGTTGGTGCCTCACATTATGTAACATGGGTAGTCTCCACTATAGGGGATCAATGTTCTAATACCGAATTCAATCTGCACCTTATTTGCCACTGGCATGGTTAAATCCAACTTTAACTCTCATACAATTAAGAAACCCGATCATGTTCTCTCATCATCTCTAAGTTCAGTCACTATTGTGAGATTCTCGATGTAATCTTAGCGACATGTATACTATGTGACTCTAAATAACTACAAGTTGGATTTTTCTTATTCACTAGTTCACAAAAAGTTGAAAAATTGCAAAAATTTACAACATAAACCACTCCCCACACTTAAACTTTACATTGTCCTCAATGTAAATTGAATCATCCAAAGTAAGTCAAGGTGGGAAATCCTAATAAGAAATCAGAAAAAACAAAGTAAAAACAAAACAAGAAAAACTAAAAACAAGAAAAGAAATAAATACAAGACAAGAAATACTCATCCTTTGGGTTGCCTCCCAATTAGCGCTTGGTTTAAAGTCGTCAGCCCGACTATCTCCTTGCTTTCTATGACTCCTCCAGAGGGAGCACATCCACAAAGTTAACTCCTTCCACCACTTCGGAAGTGAAATTCTCATAATATGGTTTCAACCGGTGCCCATTAACTTTAAGTTCTTTCCTGTAGCTATGCTACGAATTTCCACTCGCACCATGAGAAAACACATTAGTAACAATAAAAGGTCCGATCCATCGTGACCTTAATTTACCCTAAATAATTGCAAGCGAGAATTAAACAAAAGCACTTTCTCGCCCAATGCAAAATTGTTTCCTAGAAATCATGTTATCATGGAATGCTTTCGTCTTTTCTTTGTAAATCCGTGAGCTTTCAAATGCATCATTGCGAAGCTCCTCTAGCTCTTGGAGTTGTAACTTCCTTTGCTTTCCAGCCCCATCCATCTCCATGTTGCATTGCTTAATAGCCCAAAACGCCTTATGCTCAATTTCCACGGGTAAGTGACAAGGTTTACCATACACAAGCCTAAAAGGAGACATTCCAATAGGTGTTTTATACGCGGTTCTATACGCCCACAAAGCATCATTAAGTCGCATGCTCCAATCTTTCCTCGTTGGATTCACCGTCTTTTCTAGAATAGATTTCACCTCCCGGTTAGACACCTCGGCTTGTCCATTGGTTTGGGGATGATAAGGTGTTGCAATCTTGTGCGACACATTGTACTTCGACAACAAGCTTTGTAAAATCCTCGTTTTTGAAGTGAGAACCCCCATCGCTAATTATGGCTCTTGGAATTCCAAACCTTGCAAAAATATTAGCTTGACAAAATCAAAACCACTTTAGAATCATTAGTAGGGGTGGCCTTAGCTTCCACCCATTTCGAGACATAATCAACCGCAAGTAAGATATAAAAATTCCCATGGAGTTAACAAAAGGCCCCATAAAATCAATACCCCATACATCAAAAACTTCAATAAATTGAATATAAGTTTGTGGCATTTGATTTCGGGCACCTAGATTGCCGGTTCTTTGACACCTATCACAAGTTGTACAAAATATATGTGCATCCTTAAACAAAGTTGGCCAATAAAAACCACTTTCAAGTACCTTGTGCGCGGTTCTCTTACTCCCAAAATGTCCTCCGCAAGCATAAGAGTGACAAAAAGACAAGATAGAGTTAAATTCGATTCGGCACGCACCTTCGTATTACTTGGTCACTACCATGTTTCCATAAGTATGGATCATCCCATATGTATTGGTTCCCTAACCTCTTAAGTTTGTCCCTCTCAGCACGAGACAAGTTCTTTGGGATTTGTTTAGAAACTAAGTAATTGACAATATCGGCATACCATGGTTCTCCAAAGGCAATTGAGAAAAGTTGCTCTTCCGGGTAACTTTCACGCAACGGGATAGTCTCCTTGTCCACAGCAAGTCGGCTCAAGTGATCCGCAACGGTGTTCTCAATTCCTTTCTTGTCTTTAATTTCAATATCAAACTCTTGCAAGAGTAATATCCACCGTATGAGCCTCGGTTTCGCCTCTTTCTTTGTAAGCAAGTATCTAAGTGCTGCATGATCAGAAAAGACAACAACTTTTGTACCAATTAGATAAGAGCGAAACTTTTCTAAAGCAAAAACAATGGCTAATAACTCTTTTTCAGTGGTTGTGTAGTTTTGTTGGGCCTCATTTAACGTTCTAGAAGCATAATAAATAGCATGAGGAAGCTTCCCCACACGTTGCCCAAGCACCGCACCAACCGCATAATCACTAGCATCACACATGAGTTCAAACGGCTTACTCCAATCCGGTGGTTTAATGATAGGGGCTGAAATCAAAAGTTCTTTCAAACGATTGAATGCCGCCATACATTTCTCATCAAAGTTAAAAACCACATCTTTTTGCAATAAGTTACAAAGTGGTGATGCTATCTTGGAAAAATCCTTGATGAACCTACGATAAAAACCTGCATGACCAAGAAAATAACGTATCTCCCTCACCGTAGTGGGAGGGGTTAGAGCACGAATAAGGTCTATCTTAGATTTATCGACTTCCAAGCCTTTAGAAGATATTATATGGCCTAAAACTATGCCATGAGTTACCATGAAATGGCACTTCTCCCAATTTAGCACAAGATTTGTTTCAACACATCGTTCAAGGATTAGAGACAAATTATTCAAGCAAAGGTCAAAAGAATCACCAAAGACACTAAAGTCATCCATGAACACTTCGATTATGTTTTCAACATATTCAAAAATACTCACCATACACCTTTGAAAAGTAGCCGGAGCATTGCACAAGCCAAAAGGCATCCTTCTATAAGCAAAAGTACCGAAAGTACAAGTGAAAGTGGTTTTCTCTTGGTCCTCCGGTGCTATCACAATCTGATTATAACCTCGAATAGCCATCAAGAAAGCAATAGTAAGAGTGTCCATCTAAACGTCCAAGCATTTGATCAATAAAAGGTAAAGGAAAGTGATCTTTTCTAGTGGTGGCATTCAATTTTCTATAATCAATACAAACCCTCCAACCGGTTTGCACACGAGTTGGGACAAGTTCATTCTTATCATTCTCCACCACCGTCACACCCGATTTCTTTGGTACTACTTGTACTCTGGGCTTACCCACTTGCTATCGGATATGGGGTAGATAACACCCACTTCCAAAAGCTTGAGTATCTCCTTTTTCACAACTTCCATCATGGGAGGATTCAAACGGCGTTGCGCGTCCCTTTTAGGTATTGCATCATCCTCCAAACGAATTTTGTGCATACATACGGCAGGGCTAATACCCTTGATATCGGCAATTGTCCATCCTATGGCCGTCTTGTACTTCCTTAGCACCCTTAGAAGTTTTTTCTCCTGTAAATCACTAAGCTTGTTAGAAACAATCACCGGTAACTCTTCATTATCACCCAAGTACAAATACTTAAGGTGGTCGGGAAGAGGTTTCAATTCTAAAACCGGAGATTTAATAATTGAAGGTACAAGCTTTTCATCACTGCATGGTAAAGAAATAAAAGAGATATTATGAGTTTTCGGGCATTCTTGTGGTGAATTAAGATCACCAAGAGCTTCATTGACTTCATTACCACACTCTACACCATTATCTATGGATGTAGTTAACACGGTTTCCAAAGCATCATGACCGTTTAATTCAAACATTTGTTGTGCCAATGTATCCATCACATCAATGGAGAAACAAGAGTGGACATCGCTAGGATATCTCATCGTCTCAAAAATGTTGAAACGTATTATTTCTCCATCAAACTCCATAGTTAGCGTTCCCTTATCCACATCAATTATGGTTTTCGCCGTTTTCATGAAGGGACGCCCAAGAAGCAATGGAAGAGACGAGTCCGGTGAACCTTCATCCATCTCTAACACACAAAAGTCCGCAGGAAATACAAGTTGATTAACCTGCACAAGAACATCCTCAACAATACCCATTGGGTAGACATTAGAGCGATCGGCTAATTGCAATACAATTTCAGCCTTTTTGAGAGGACCAAGATCAAGTGAATTATACATTGACGCAGGAATAACATTAACGGAAGCACCTAAGTCCAACATAGCTTTGTTAAAAGTTGTGTTACCAATTGTGACGGGAATGTCAAAACTACCCGGATCCTTGCACTTAAGTGGGAGTTTGTGTTGTAAGATTGCCGAAGCATTCTCCCCACACTAAGCACTTCATTACCTTTGAGCCTTTGTTTGTTGGTACACAAGTCCTTCAACACCTTTGCATACTTTGGAACTTGCTTGATAGCATCAATGAGTGGTATGTTCACATGGATCTTCTTTAGAACGTCTAAAATCTCCTTTTCTAGTTCCGCCTTCTTAGAACTTGCAAATCTGCGAGGAAAAGGTAGAGGAGGAACATAAGTAGAAACCGGAGTTTTAGAGTTAGAAATAGGTACCTCAGAAGTTTGGGGAGAATCCTCGACTTTCTCCTCCAAAACAGGTTCCTTTGGTGGCTCCACCTTGCCCGAATCAACAACTTCGGGTTGCACAAGTTGTGTACCGCTTCTCAACGTAATAGCATTGACACCCTCTTTTGGGTTAATAGGTTGAGAAGGGAGTTTCCCACTATTTTGCGCCTTCAATTGGTTCAACTCAATAGCCATGGAGCCCATTTGTGTTTGCAACTCCTTGATAGCACTCTTAGTCTCTTGTTGACTCTCTTTAAACATGGTGGAAATACCTTGCATCATTGTTTGAAGCTTTGAATCAATATCCGAACCTTGATTTTGCATTGATTGTTGTCTTTGAGGTTGTTCTTGAATTGTTGTCTCGGCTGGAATTGTTGTTGTTGAGGTTGAAATCCACTTGAAGAGTTGAAGGTAGGTTGTTGAACCGCTCCTTGCTTGTTGGCATAGCTAAAATTGGGGTGATCTCTCCATCCCGGATTGTAAGTGTTGGAGTAAGGATCATACCGTCTTGGTTGATTTGGAAAGATCGCATTAGATTGCTCGTCTTCATAAGATTGAGGAGAACTTGGTATAACCGCGGATGCAACTTGTTGCAACATTGCTGTCATGTTACCCATTTGTTGACGAAGTTCCTCCACCTCGCTCACTTCACTCACCCTTCTTAGAATCACATCCGAACCACGACTTAAGAATTGTTGTGAGTTCGCTGCCATATTTTCAATCAACTCTCTAGCTTGTGCCACCGTCTTGCTAACTAGTGCACCACCACCCGCAGCGTCAATAAGATTCCTATCACTTGATTGGAGTCCTTCATAGAAGTATTGGATGATCATAGCGTCACTAAATTGGTGGTGAGGACAGCTTCCAACCAATCTCTTGTATCGTTCCCAACATTCATATAAGGATTCACCCACATTTTGCTTCATCCCGCAAATCTCCTTGCGAATTTGAGTAGCCTTGGATGCAGGAAAATATCTCTCCAAAAAGAGTTTCTTCAACCCATTCCATGTTGTGACACTTCCGGGAGGTAAATAGTACAACCAATCCTTAGCACTATCCATTAAAGAGAAACGGAAAACTTTCAACATTGCACCATCCGCCTCAACATTCGCTGGAAGCATAGCCGTGACAATGGTGTGGAAGTCCATAAGATGTTTGTTTGGGTCTTCATTCACCATGCCATGGAATTTTGGTAATTCTCTAAGCAACCCCGGCTTGATCTCAAAAGTAGAGTCCGTTTGAATACATCCCTGTTGTGTATCAAGCTTATGAGAAGCCAAGTCCTTGAGTGTACGATTTGCATCACCCATTGCTACTTCAACTTGTGGTACGTCTACGATTGGAACCTCTTGCTCTCCTTCTAAGTGTAACTCTTCGTCCACTTCTAACTCGTGCTCGTCCGTTGCGCCTTGACTTGGTTGGAGTATTGTGCCTCTTCGAGTAGCTATCCCGCACCTTGGATAATTCCAATCTTTAGTAGCCAGGGATTGATACCTGAAAACAATTCTAGCAACCAAGTGAGAACCAAGACGACAAACAAAAAGCAAAGATAAAAGCAGAAATTGTAAAAAGAAACTAAAAACTTAATAACAAGCCGTATGCCTCCCCGGCAACGGCGCCAAAATTTGGCCGGTTGTCAATCCGTCAAATATAATTTCACTTTCTCAATCAACTAAATATAAATATAGTATTCGATAAGAAAGAGTTCGTATCCACATAGAGGCGTTTGTTGTTATAAACTTTCAGTTTCTAAAGTAACCCAAGGTATGTTTGTTGTATTTAAGCAAATAAAAGTAATTAAAAGCAAAGTAAGTAATTCGAATTATCAATAAGGAGAGAATATTGGTCAAGGGATGGTATCATTCACAAACATGTATTTTCATCAATGATTAGAATTGGTATTTAATCTCGTATTTATTAAAAGTCCTAGGATATCTTGATCGCAAGTATAACCCGTTAATTCCCTGTTTTCATCACAACCACATTAAAAGATGCATATGTGAATTCTTCGTAGAAAGCAACCTAAAGTGTAAAAGCACAATCAAGTTTAACTCCCTAAAAGCATTAAGATTTATGGAATAAGACTCATCAATGCAAACGAATGTGTAAAAGCACTAAACGTTTTAACAAAAGTTATGATTCACTTGTGACTAATAGGATATATCACTATAAGCACTAATCACAATTATGCTACTTAGAATCAGGGATAAACAACGTTTTCGTATTGAAAACCCTAATATAGCTCTAGAGATGAACACAAATCGGATTGATTCCGGACTCAACCTAACAAGTTTTCAAATCTTATAACACTATTAATTGTGAATCACAAACAATAATTACTGAGACAAAACTAATTCATTGAATCAAAAGCATGTTGAGAAATCAACTTTTATCCCATAACCAATAAGATGTTTAGCTACTCATAGCTATGGAGTTCATCATCATCAATATTCAATAATAAAACAAGGAAGAAGAAGAACAAAACCAAACCCTAGAAGCGTAAACAAACGGCTCTCCCTAGTTCCAAGAAAAAAGATATCCTATGTTGTAGAAGACCTTCCCTTTTATAGCTTTTTCCAACTTCTAAAATTAGGTCTAGTCTTCAAAGTCCATTAGGTGAGAATCCACCAAGCCCACAAGAAGGAGAAACCCGTTGTAGGATCATAATATCGCAACGTACAAGGCTCGCGGGATTAATGAACGACGGTGTCGCGAGGGAGTCGCAGGGAGCTAAAATAAATGACGCAATGAATAACGACAGGCAAAACATAAAGAAGACGCGAGACCTGGCGAGGGATAAGAAGTGTCGCGAGAGTGAATGTTTGTGCGTCTGCGACACTTCGCGAGACATTCCCGAAAATAAAGGGTAGCTTAGCTGTCATCCACTATGTACTACCCTATATAAAGGGCTAAATGAGTCTGTAAAGAGAGATCTTTTTGGAATTGTTGGGCAAGTCATTAGGAGAGAGAAAATTTAAGCATGCTTTAATTTCTAAGTGTAATTCTATTTTCCTGTGTAAACATTTCATGAGCTCAATCAATAAATATTCTTGATCTTACATCTTCCAATGGATTAATTAAGCAAAATCGAGTAAGGGGTGTAGTGTGGGAAATCCTGCTACTACATATGCGCTAGAAACAGGGACGAGCAGAGATTGACGTAGAAATTGGAAGGAATTTGGATTAACAGAGAAAAGATTTGGAGAAGATACTCAAGAATCCATTGGAAAAGAAAAATGGCTAGAAGAAGAAATGTACAAGGGCAACCAACGATTGTAAGAAGAAGTGGGAGACTTGCTGGAGAAAGGAGGAATGAAACAGGAGAATCGTCAAGGATGAATATGAGAAACGATGGAGAAGATCAAAACCAACCACCGATCTCCCCAGTAGCAAACGCGGCTGTGGATTATGATAGAGTAAGTGTACATACTTGGAGGTCTGATTCTGAAGACGAGAGAGAAGAGGAGCAGCAGCTGGTGAACAATGGACAAGGAGAGCAAGGAATGAATGGAGAAAACGAAGAAATCGCAGCATTAGAAAGATTGAGACAAACAATACACGAAGAGAGACGGTTAGAGGCAGAAGAACGAGCAAACTTGACAAGACAGAATCATGAATTGAGGATGGAAAATATGAGGTTGCAAAATAGGAGATTTAGAAGTAGCGTGAGATCAAGTTCAAGATCGAATAGGGAAGAAAGAAGGAGAGTTTTACCAACAGAAAGTACCGAGGAAGAAACACAAAATCCGAGTATAGAGCATGGCGAGAGAAGAGGGGAAATAGAAGATCGTTATATTCCTCAACCTGAAAATCTTCAAAATGAGCGGAATAGGGAAAATCAAGGAAACATGCAACTCCAAGAACCGAATGACCCAGCTGCCGAAGGGAGAATAATCTTGCACGGGAGAGAAGAATTGAGAAGAAACCGAGAAATCGAGGATGACATTGAGAGACACTACATTGAACAAGCACGGCTAGCTCGCGAGAGAGAAAGGATAAGAGCAGAAATGGAAAATCAAGAGATGGAAGAAGCAATCAAGTAATAACCATGACAACCGCGAAAGAAGAAGGGAACAAAATCGTACCAATAGAAATATTAATGAAGAATATGAGAGGGTGCAGATGAGAGCTGAGAGACAGCCAAGAGGAGAGAACAACCGATACAATGGCGTGCAAATTGACGAAAGAAACGCGAAGAAGAGTGTCGCGAGAGAAAGAAGAGGAGAAAATAACGAGCGGGAAGGTCAAGATAGGCACGAGCGAAGAAGGAGAGAAGCGAGTTAAAAAGACCCGGTAGAATCAAATCTCTGAGGCAAATGAACAAATCTTAAGAGAACTGGCTGAAATGAGAGGATTGCTGAACAATAGAAGGGAAGGAGGAAGGAGACAATTAGACGAAGCCATCGCCGAAGCTGCGAAGAATCCCTTCACGCTAGAAGTACAGATGGGAGGAATACCTCCTAAGTGCAATCTACCTGCATTAACCAATATCTTTGATGGAACAACCTGTGCGATACAACATATCAAGGCTTATATGAGATGTATGTTGCAGTGGGAGAATCATGATACCATACTGTGCAAATATTTCGCATCGAGCCTAATAGGAGAAGCACTAAAATGGTTTGAAGGTCTGCCAAGGAACACAATCGCATCATTTGACCATTTACAAGCCACATTCCTGGGAGCATACATAAGTAATAACTCTTCGCGACCAGGTATTGAAGATGTATTCGGGTTGAGACAAAGGGTTGGCGAGAGCTTGAGGCAGTTGACAATAAGATGGAGGACCATGTGTAGCGAAATGGCAGGACGAGTTGAGGAAAGATATCTTATTCTCTCATTTGTGAATGCTCTCTTCGCGACTAACTTGTTATACATTCAAATTTTTAGAGTCAAAAATACAATCACGATGGCAGAACTGCGAGAGTTACAGGAAGAATATATCGCCTTAGAAGAAAGACAGAATGAAATGAATTCTTATCCGGTCGCGAACACAAACTCGAATGCTGCGAACGCAAGCTTGTTACCTCAATTCATAAATACAGTGGCGAGCACTTCGCAAGGACAGCAAGCAGGAAAAGCTGATGAGGGACAGCGGAAGATAGTAGCTATGGGAAGCCATGACCAAGAGGAGTTTGAACAAGAAAGGAACTACTATAACCGTAACAGCAATAATAAGATTCAGAGGCTAGATCATGTGCAAGAAACTTACGGTGGACGAAGGCAATATAACCATGGAGGGCAGAGAAGTCGTAGAATAGTATGGGAACCAATTAAGATGCCTCCACTGAATGCTAGTGTGGAAAAGATTTGGGAAGCTATACTTGTGATGGAAGATGTACCAGCACCTTGGAACGCGGGGATGGAACCACCACCGAGCGATGAAGTCATGAGTTTTGTTCTTACCACCGCTTCCATGGACATCAAACAAACGACTGCAGAAACGTAAAGAGAATCATTCTCAGGATGATTGATCAAGGGAAGCTGAATCACTTTCTAAAGAGAGAAGAAAAAGGCCAGACATTACCACCACCACCAGAAATGCACAGAACAGTGTCAGCGAAAGGAAAGGAAACATTTGTGATAGAGGTCGGAACAAAAGCTAAAAATTTGAATTGCAACTCTATCGTCCACTCTTATCGCACAATCGAAGATTTTCATGACAATGTGCTCAGTAGAGTCTTTGCGAGAGATGCTAATGATAAAGAAATAATGAGTCTGGCGAGAACGACGCAGTTAGAAAAGTGGCAGCTGAAGACTATTTCTTTCTCTGCAGATGAAGTGCCAAAAGGAAGAGAAACACATGATAGCCCGTTGGTTGTGAAACTAGAGATTAACCCGAAACCAGTTGATGGAGAAGATGATGAGGCAGAAGCTTGCTGGGCGATCAACCGAATTTTAATCGACACCGGAAGTTCAGTGAATATTCTCTTCTACCATACTTACAAGACGATGGGAGGAAAAGATGAGGATTTGATCCCCTCTACATACAAGATATATGGCTTTAATGGCACTGCAAACAAACCAAAGGGAGAGGTTCACATGAGAATACCTCTACAAGGATTATCAAGCGATATCTTATTACTCGTGTGGTTGACGTGGAATCTCCATATAATGCGCTGATCGGGAGGCCATGGCTTCATGAAATCTTGGGAGTCGCATCAACATATCATCAATGTATAAAATTTCCACATCCAAATGGCATTGGTATTATACAGGGAGATTGGAAGGAGTCACAACAATGTCATGAGGTCGATGTAGAAAGCTGCGAAGAAAGAAATGCCAAAAGAAAGGGTTGGAAGCAACATGTGAGAGATGAGCAGAGAAAGGAAAAACTGATGGTAGATGTTATAGAAGTAAGGACTGAACATACCTCGCGAGGTGAATGCCTAGAAACAGGCGAATGTTATGATAATAAAGGAGCGAAGGATATGAGGAATAAAAGGTATAAGAAGTGAATAGTCAACAAAAGTAGGAGGAAAAGTAGCAATTGAAGTAATGATGTGCGAGAATCTTGCAGTCAAGGGTAAATGAGAATTCGATTAAGAAAGAGATAAAGACACAACAAATGAAATGGAATTTTGCGAATACTTCGCAAACAAATATTAACAAATAATGAAACATGAATGATTGAATGATTGAATGATTTAACAAAGATGAATGAGTAAATGAATGGGACGAACCTTTATGGCGTACACCCTAGTTCGCGAATAACATTTCGTAAGAGGCAAATGTAAGACCTAAAGTGCGTCATATAAGGGGTATCTCTCGACATGGCTCGGGGGAAGGTTACACCGCTCCCCGAAGCCTGAGTCATGAAAATTTGGGGCCCATGAAAGCCTATCCGGAAGAGGTACCTTGGATTCCCAACTATATATATAAGGTTATACCCTGGTTGGGCGACCGAGGTCTCTTCTTAGGAGTCGATGTATGCTCAAGGCGCCGAGGTACACGGTTGAGCGAGTGCCGGGATGGATGAACCTACCACGGCCATTCTTGGCAAGTCTTGGCATATGTTGCACTCGCCCGAAGAAAACTCCACTTAGGGTGCAGCCTCGTAACCATAAACCATATAGGTATAAGGGATAAGAGGCTGCGAAAACAACTGGTTGTTGTTAAGACCGGATGGGAGGAGCTAGTCTTGTATGGCCGATGTTTCGCCTCCTTGAAGGGGCAACCGGGGAGATGATAAGGGCGACGCTCTCCATTAGGGGGGGTGTCAAAACAGACGCAAATGTCATAAGGCTATGTTTTCGCAAGAGAATTTAGGCTCGTCATATTTGTGCAATGATCCTGCAGAGGCAATAATACTAACGCGAGGGTAAGGCGAGATCAATGGGTCTTTACACGAAAGTGTACGGACGTCTGCGATTTCGTCGCACGACGGCAAATGTCATGGGGCTATGTGTTCGCAAGGATATATAGGCCTGTCATATTGTCGCAACTAAAACATCCTGCAGAGGTAAAAATACTTGGAAAATGATAAGGCAAGATCAATGGGTCTTTACATGCAAGTGTAAAGACGTCCTGCATTTTGTCGCAATAAAAGGTGGCGAGGGAAGACCTCTAATTAGGGAGGTCTAACTCGGAAGACCACACAAAAATGACAAGGCAGGGTCAATGGGCCCTTACTTGAAAATGTAAGGGCGGCTTGCGACCTTGTCGCAATGAGAAGAGATAAAATACATTTATGAAGATAAGGCAAGGCAAGTAGAATTCTTGATTTATGAAGATACCTGCGACCTCGTCGTAACAATACATTTCAATAACAATAAAATTATTATTCAACCACATACATGATGACAACTAAAATCTTCCATCTGAAGATAAATAACAGAGGCAAGTATGGGAATGGAAAAGATGGAATATTGTTATTCATCTTCTAATGAAAGAGTTATACATCAATAATGTTAGTTAGCCGATTATATTACAAGGAAGAACTACCAAAAAAGGGGAGTGAAGATTGAATTCGGGGGAAAAATCCAAGAAATACACTATAATAAGAATACGAAATGTACGGATATTACAAGCAGAGAAAGAAAACAAAAAGAGTTATCTCTTTGGTGATTCTTCTTCTTCATCGATTCTTGATCGATTATTCTCATCGCGAAATTTTCTTCTTCGCCGGCCTCGCTATCGAAACGTCTGAGACAGGCAGATTCTCGGGAACCTTTTCAAGGAGACAGGGGATATGAATGCGAGAGGATATTGTGGTCCTTACAAACATACTCCATGCCTCCATTGCGAAAACGAACAACATCATTACTAAAGTTCTCCACTGTCGTTAGAAATTGTTTCTTCAACTTGGAATATCTATTCTCGCGAAGGGAGAGATTCTTTGCGAGCTGTTCTTTTTCGGTTTCGAGTTCTCAATTCTCGCTTGGAAAATTCTGGCGAGTTATTCTTTTTCGATTCAAGCTCTCTAATTCTAACCTGAAGCCTCTTCTCGGATTACTGCAAATAAGTAACAACAAGTTAATAATTTACAAGCAATACTACGAAGTAAGAAGCGATAAGTATAATAAGTAACCTTCTCTATTAGATATCATATCTTTAATCAAGGAAGTATGCTCGGCGTGAAGACTAACATCAACACCTAGGTTATTCTGGCATTATCTAAAACTTTCGCAGCCAGGCGAATTCATCATCACTATTAATAACGAGAAGAGAACGAACTTGCTCTTCTCGCCGCTAACATGGTATTCGATGAAGGAGTTCATCTCGTTCAACTTGCACATCAAGAAGAGATTTGTGAAATTCGGCTAATGCCTGTGCACCTCTGTTAGTAATGCGATCGTTCTCATCTATGAGATTACTAATTTTCTTCCTTAAAGTCTTGATTTTCTTCTCGGAATCAAGGTACATTCGTTTAAAGCGATTAGTCAAATTTAAACTAGATCTCGTGTTCGATCTCCAAAAGATGATATTTGGATTGAAGATCTTTTAATGAAAGGAGGTTAGTTTTATTGGAGGAACTACTTAGAGATTGATTGAGGTGAGCGAGAAGAAGATCATTATCCATAGGTTCAGAAATGTATGGAGAAGAATAGCCTCATCGGAGAGATTATATACATCTGCGAAGGTAATAAGTTAGGCGACAATATGCAACCGATAAAATAGAAATGATAAAAGGAAGTAAAATCTTATACCATAAAGTTGTTGATTAGCGTTACAAGAGTGGACACCCTATCCCTTTGGGAGTCAAGTTCGGTATTTAACTTTTGAATTCTCTCATCTTTATCGCGAGATGACGCAGACTTCGATCTCTAATTCTTGAATCTTCTTGCTCAATTGCAAATTCTTCTTTTCAAGATTGTTGCGTCTTCTCTCGAGATCTGAGGCAACTACAAAAGAAGTTCTTCCAACCTATAAGAGAAGATAGAAAAATCATTAATATATATATATATTTAAAAATTCAAAATTAACAGGGAAATACGACTGCATACGTACCAAAGATCCAAGTGCATTCAAGAAGTCAGGAGACACAATTCTAGAGGTTCCATTGAAAGAATTATTGCCCTCTAATAAAGTAGCATTACACACGTTTGCGAGAGCCCCGCAAAGAGAAGCTAGGGGAGCATCTCCCATTCCTTGGAAACAGTCTGAGAAGATGCTAGATAACTGATCCATAGAAGAACTGGTCGACGGAATCTTCTTGGCGAGAGAAGGATTCGAGTCATGGTTATCCTCATCAGAAGATTCAGAGCTTGAGCTAAGGCGAGAAGAAGATTGTACCTTTCGCTTCTTAGTTAAGGGGGGCAGAAGATTTACCCTTGCAAGCGACAGTTTTACCCTTACCTTTAATCTTCGCGGCTACAGCTTCTTCAGCTGAAACCTTCGCATACGATTAAAGATAAGAAACAGAGGCAACAATATTGTTTTAAATAACAAAGGAAATGTTTCTTACTTCACTCGTAAGCGATCGAAGTATGGTCAGAGTACTCTCCAACGGATTATCCTTGTACTTTCTTCTCAATTTGGCGATCTGAGAAATTATACAAACTCAACATATGTAAAAAGAAGGTTGCAAAGGCAAGATTTAAAATGGAAAACATACCTCATTCGCCTTATCAGGCCATTTGAATTCCCAAGGATGATACCCTGCGAGATTCGCAGGAAGAACGTGCGGGCCCGCGATATAAGGACCATTTAAAATCAAGGGTACAACCCACCATTTCTCATCTTTGGAGTGACGAGGAGTAGTATTATTGCCCGAGTGCCAATCAATATCCTGCATGAGCAATTTATCCTCAGTGACATTATCCTTCTTTTTCAGGCGAATGCCCCAGCGAGATTTCGCATTAACCATCTTTATCACTGAATAGTTTTCGAAAAAGCTCTCTACAGTGTACTTCTCAGCAGCTATTTCCAAGTCTGCGAAGTCAGGGTGCCTAACAGTAGTAGGGTATAAAGATCCTTTGCCAGCACCAGGATTCGCGAACTCAAGCATTAGGCGAATGCAATCGCCACTCAATTGATAAACAGCTCGAGAGAATTTTTCATGGGCCAAGATTTCATAAAATAAAGGCATCTCAGGATTGTACAAGGGAATGGGAAGTCCCGCGAGAAGCTGACCTAGCGAGACTATAATCTTTTGATCATCACATTGATGATCAGAAAATAACTTTGCAGTAAGAATAGATGAAGATCCTTGATCAGGAATGGTTGATAGAGTAAAACCCTTTTCGAGCAACTTCTGTTGAACTTCATCGAAAGAAGCTTTGTATGCACGACTAATGGAAGCCATTATCAGTATGGGAATGGATGAGATGTCAAAGGTTAGGATCAACGCTAGAAAGGATGAAGAAAAGATTTGCAGTAGCAAGAGCGCAAATTGCGGAAGGAGAGAGTCAAAGAAAAATTGCAGAGAGAAACTAAAGAATGAGAAGAAGGGGAGAAGAAAACTATATATAGGGAAAAAGATCCTCGAGAAAAACGGGGTCATTTAATGCGAAGAGACGTGAATGGTCAAGAATAAGCGGTTGAAAGAGACGTGTCAAGAAAAGACATTAATAATCAAAATCCGTGTAAAAGTACAAAACTGAAACAGATAAAGATAAGCAGTCGCAGCAACAATATTGTAAAAATCGCATGATACTCTTCTCTTCGCAGGAGAAATATGAGGAGAGATATGAGACGATACTTCGTATATATTTCAAAGAAGCTTCGGAACTTTGCAAAAGAATAGAGGCAAGTACGTACTTTTTAAGAAAAGTATTCTTTCGCTCGTTCCTTCACCAATTGAAACCAAGGAATATGACAACAATGAATTTTTCCTTCAAATCGCTCTTCAAGCAATATTCAAGGAAAAAGAGGCAAGATGTAGGATCATAATATCGCAACGTACAAGGCTCGCGGGATTAATGAACGACGGTGTCGCGAGGGAGTCGCAGGGAGCTAAAATAAATGACGCAATGAATAACGACAGGCAAAACATAAAGAAGACGTGAGACCTGGCGAGGGATAAGAAGTGTCGCGAGAGTGAATGTTTGTGCATCTGCGACACTTCGCGAGACATTCCCGAAAATAAAGGGTAGCTTAGCTGTCATCCACTATGTACTACCCTATATAAAGGGCTAAATGAGTCTGTAAAAGAGAGATCTTTTTGGAATTGTTGGGCAAGTCATTAGGAGAGAGAAAATTTAAGCATGCTTTAATTTCTAAGTGTAATTCTATTTCCTGTGTAAACATTTCATGAGCTCAATCAATAAATATTCTTGATCTTACATCTTCCAATGGATTAATTAAGCAAAATCGAGTAAGGGGTGTAGTGTGGGAAATCCTGCTACTACACCCGTGTAGAAAATACGCCCCAAAAACGGTCGCCGGAAGTCTGGGATTGTGGCCGGAAATCGGCCGGAAAAGTGCCCGAAAAACGGCTCCGTGAATCGGCAAAAGTCCGCCCGATTCTGGAGGTCAACGGTCGGATCGGGTCAAAGTAGCCGATCGGATCGGGTCAGGGTGTGCCATGGTGAGTCAGGTCAGAGTCAGACCTGGATCAGCTGAGTGAGCTGAATGGCCAAGGCTACTACCATCTTGCCAGGCCATAATCTTGTCATCCAGCCATAATGGCTAAGCAAATAACTCTGGCCTGCAATCCTGCAACTTCAAATTCACTGCAATATCAGCTCAATTCGACTCACACTGGCCAATTCACATTGCGACTCGGCTCCATTGATCATCTGCTACACTTCAGCTCACAAAACCACCTACAATGTTCTCGTCATCGACCACAGCTTCAGTTCCACCCTGACAGTCCATCCTTGCCAGCATTCATCTAATTTCAACAATTCATTCCCTGTAACAGAAACAGCACTACCACCTTAAATTTCAGCTTCAACAGCAGCAAAACCTCCCTTCCTTCCAGACTCCCTATTTCAATCAACCTCAGCTGCATCTCTCCACAGTGACTTCCACCTGAGACAACATCAGCACAGCTGTAGTTTCTTGCCTGCACATAAATTCATCCTCCATGTCTCAGTGTAAACACCCATTTCAGTTGCACAAACAATCACCAGAACCATGGCAATCACCAGCACCAGCTCTTTCCTTGCTGCATAACTGAACAACATCAACATTCCAGCTGCAGTTCTTAACCTGCAGATTCATAATCACAGCCTGCCAACACTTCACCAAATCCAGATGCTTCAACTCCATTGGCACAGCACCACCACCAGCATTGTAGTGCCTTCCCTGCAAATTCACTTAAGCTCAGCCTTCAACAGCTTGTCAAGCCATTTCACTCCTTGCTCTCCAGATACAACCCATGCCTGCAATCTCATCAGCACTAAAATGCAGCTGCAACACAGCACTAGCACCAGAACTGCCATAGCTCATCTAAGTAATAAGCTCAGACCACCACCAGACCATCAGGCCATCTAATTTGTATCTACATTTCACCCAGCACAACTCCATTTGAGTTTCACACAGCAACTGCAGCTCAGCTCCATCTTCCTCAAACCTGAGCACAACAGCACCACACACCCAGACTAACACTAGCCAACCCTCAGCTGCAGCCATCCACTGTGGCTCAAAGTTGCACTCATTGCCACAGGTCAACAAATCCAGGCCAGTTCACAGCAGCACCTGGCTTCCATCATCATATTACAGGCTCACATATGAAGTATCTCCTGCCATTCACAAGACCCACAACACTAACTCAAACTCCACAGCTCAAGCCACACTGCAGCCTCACAACCCTAGCTCTGCACCTTAACTGCACAAATTCTTCATTGCTTGCTTCCCTGCAACCATTGCCAGTCCATTACCACTAACACTTGCACAATTGCACAGTTCCAGAAGCAAAACCTCCACACTGTCATGACCAACTCCAACTCCCATTAACATCACAACATCTTCTCAAGCTCTCAGATTCAAATCTGAGCTCATAATTTCATTCCTTGCTGCAGCTTCACTTCAATCTAGTGCTTCAAACTGCCGCCTCACTGACAGAACCACCAGCAGCCACACATCCTAATTACTCAGTCGAACAACCAACACACATCAGAACTCAATCTGAGTTCAAATCTGAGATCCAATTCCGTTCCTGGCTGCAACTCAACCAGACTTGCAATCACCCGAGACCCATTCTCTCGATTTCAATCAAAACTTGTTTCAGACCCGCATCAAATCCACTGATTCCTTCTTCTCACCATCTCAGTTTCATTCTCGATCTCTGGCTATCAATTATCACTTGAGCTCGACAATAACCTCCCCAGCTCCATTTCTGGGATTCGATCTCCACAGCAAATCTGCTCTTCCTCCATGGCTGGTTTATTCCCTTGTTAATCTCTCTTACAGCAGCCGTTTTCTCATCTCTCTCAGTAGAAACAACCTTGAACCAAATCTCCCATCTGCTTTTGATTTCACATGAAACCCACAGATCCCCTTCATCAATTCTATCTTCAAACAATAACAACAATGAAATCTTCTCAATTCGACAGCAGACTCGTCACTTTCATCGTCTCAATTTCAGATGGAAATCAACTCTGCCTGCGCCTCCCTTTCCTCTCTCTGAATTCCTCTCGATATCATTTCAGACAGTGTAAAAACAATGATAGGAGAAAATGATTTGTTTCTCTGATTTTTAGGTTTTCTGTAGTACTGATACTGGGTAGTGCCCCAGCATAGGATAAGGGACACTCAGTTTACTCTGGGCACCTAAAAATAGATACAGGCCACCACGGTGAGAGCCCTTTATCCTCCGCTGCACTCCAGATAGTGCTTGCATGCGCAATGACAGCTCTGTCCTATTTGCTCCATAAGAGTGCTTCCTCAATTCTTTTACTCCAAATGACTCCATTGCACCTATTAGCTCAAAAGTAAACATAAGATACATAATTCACACGAAAATTCGCAAAGAAAGCATAAATACTAGATATTAAATACGGTGTATTCTACACCTATCAGTAATCCATATGTATTGATAGTTTTGTCACTTAAATTTTCAAAGGGGGAGATTGTTAGAGCACTGCTCGGTCAAACTCGCAAGCGTTGCTATCTCAAGCTTGTTTGTCAAGTTTAGTTGCCAAAACTATAAGTCTTGATTTCTAGTCTACTTATAGCTAAGTCTCGGATTATGATAAAATGTGTAGTTGAGCTTTAGACTTCACGGCGTTCATCGATTGAAGACGAAGAACTACTCAAGGGAACTTGTGGAACTTTATCAACAAAGTTATGTGGAGACTTGAACTCATCTATCACTCAAAAGTCTATCTACTCTATCTCCTATTTGAGACAAAAGTCGAATTGCTATATAGACTTCATTTATACACATTTGATATTTCGAGCCTAATTTATCTCGCTTATCTATTTCTCGAAATATGTGTTGGTAAGCTTTCGCTTTAACCAAGTTCATCTTTTATTCTTGACGAAAGTCAAAAAATGATCATCTAAAAATTGCCTGGTAGCATCTTACATGATTTGTGTGATGCAATCACTTGGTGTAGACTCGGAATGTTTCGTATTGATCATTTGATCACTTGAAAATTGCTTTGAAGCTAATGGTTGTGTGATACATCTATTGTCGTCTTCTAAGAATGTTTCAGAGATTGAAATGAGAGTTAGAACATGTAACCATGATTGGATATAAACACAGTGCGCGTACTTGCATTTGTGTAAGGTCCAAGTCCAGGAACCATAGTATGCGTACTCATACGCGTACTGGTTGGTTAATGGAAGTCCGAGAACTTTGTATGCGTACTCGTACGCGTTCTGGCGTAAGTTCAAGTTCTGGAATTCAACTGAGTTTGGTAGTATGCATACCCGTTCACGTACTGGCGAATCAAAACTAAGTCCGGCTACTTCAGTATGCGTACACGTTTGCGTACCTGAGTAGGTTATGTTCTAAAATCGGTTTGTTCATGAACTAATACATTTATATATTAAGGAATGCAACCTTTTGCAAACCGTGGCTATAATGTTCATAAAATGATTCGAGTGAATCAAAATTGACTTTGCTTCAATTGTGTCTTGTATACTTCTATGAGAATATAAACAATTGAACAACTCTCAAACTAGTTTCATTTGAGTCATTTGAACTAGTTGTAATAAAGATGAATAAGATTGATATGTGGCTAACCTCGGTTAACTATTGTTGAACCAACTAAGTGTACACGTTTAGGTACGGTTACCTTTATCTAAATCATGGTATATTTCATTTGTGTATGACAAGCTAAGTTCGATCTAACGGTTGAAAGATATTATCTTGAATCTAATCAGGTTTTCATCTAACGGTGAATATTGAATGCTTTGTTACCAAGGTAGCATTGATTGCAAACCCTGATTTGGAAACTATATAAAGGAGAACTCTAGCAACTGGGAAACCTAATCCCCACACATCTTGTGTGATACTAGTTGCGACTAGAGTCGATTCTCCTTTAACCTTAGGTTTTTCTAAAACCCTGTAGATTAACGACTTAAAGACTTCATTGGGATTGTGAAGCCAGACCCCACTATTTTCTATGTAGTTGCGTGTTCTGATCTTGCTGTTTTCTATTGTGATTGAGTACTAACTTCTTTAAGATTTGCTCGAGATTTATTCTCCGATAGGCAAGATTGAAAAGTAGTCACAAACATCTTCGTCTCATCGTTTGTGTTTCCACAATATCTTGTTTCGTTAATTTATTAAGATTATTGTGAGGTGATTGATATTACTTGGCTGTTTTTCGGGAATATAAGTCCGGTTTATCAATTGGTTCCTGTTCACCTTGATTTATCAAAATACGGAACAAAACTCGTAGGTATATCTGTGGGAGATAGATTTATCTATTTAGTAGACTTTTCTGTGTGATACAGATTTGTTTATCAAGTCTTTGACTTTGGGTCGTAGCAACTCTTAGTTGTGGGTGAGATCATCCAAGGGAATCAAGTGCGCAGAATCTGGCGTGGTTCTAGAGGCGTAAGGAACGCAACTGTACCTTGATCAGTGTGATATTGGTTAGGGCTCAACTACATTCCAGTCCGAAGTTAACTTGTAGTAGGCTAGTGTCTGCAGCGGATTAATACAGTGTGGTGTTCAATCGGGACTAGGTCCCGGGGTTTTTCTGTATTTGCGGTTTCCTCGTTAACAAAATTTCTGGTGTCTGTGTTATTTTTTTTCCACATTATATTTTCTATATAATTGACATATCATAGGTTGTGCGTAGTTCAATCAATAAATAATCCAACCTTTGGTTGTTGATATAAATTGATTGACACTTGAACATTGGTCTTTGGTACTGTTCAATTTGTTTCACTTAATAATCTGGATCGCGGATTTCTATCTATTTGATTTGCTGATTACATTGTGAAACAGAGATACAACTCTTGGATATATTTCCATTGATTGAGTCTGACTGTCTAGTTGATTCTCTTGGAATTATATTGGAGTTTGTCCATATAGATTGTTAAACGAAATATTGGGTGAGGTTGTTAGACCCCCGCTTTTTCAATTGGTATCAGAGCAGGCAAACACGCTAAGACCTCATAAGTATGTGTTTGTGGCAATCTAATTTTTGTAGATAGTTGCTTATCTCAAACTCACGCACGTTGTAATGAGTTCCAAAAACTTTGACTATGCAAAATGTCTGGGTTTCACCTCCAAGGATAACTCTTTTGCTGATTCTTCCGAATCCCGAGGTAGGAAATTTTTGCTATCAGTTTTTGATAACATCCCATCTAATGTGACAATTGACACTATGTCAGAAGATGAAATGGAACTCACCAGAACTAAAAAAATATATGCTGAAATTATTGATTTTCAAGATTCTAAAATAAAGTATCTTGAAGAAAAACATGATCAGCTCATTGATGAACTTGAAAAGTCTCTTGGTCGAGAATGGGAACTTTATAGCATCATTGAGTCTTTCTCTAACAATATCGAAAAACTTGTTCAAGAAACTACTCTACAACGTGAAAAGATTAGTGTTCCTGAAGATATTGTCAAAGAAGATTCAATTAGAGAAAAACGTTTCGATACTCATTCATCAAAACTAAACAAATTTCGTGTTGAAAAGGAGAAACTGGTTACATCTCTTCTTCTAGCCCAGGAACAGTGCAAATCCTTGAAAAAGGAAAACTCTGTTTTAATATGTAAGTCTTCTTCTGTACTAATCTCTAATTCTCATATGAATTTACAATACATGAAGAAAAGTATTTCAAAGGAAGCTTTTGCTAAGAAATATGTGAATAACTTGCAGACACCTAATATGGCTATGAGTTTAAAGCAGGCTTCTTCCGATGTCTCTCCTTCATGGACCTGTTCCTTCTGTGGGAAAAAGAATCACTATGTTCAATATTGTTTTGCTAGGAAGAAACAGATTTCTGATCTTCGAAATCTACATCTTTTTACTGTCGACAAAGTGAGTTGTCTGACAACATCTACAATGGATTCATTCACACAGAAAACCAGTACTCTCATAACAAGGATTTCAATGGTCACTCATCTCGAAATATCTACAGGAATTGTGTCTCTCCTTATGGTGCAAACGTACACATTCCCAGTGTTTATGAGAATAAGACCGGTAGTTCTAAGTCTAGAAGGTGGAAATCTCACATTTCAAATCCTCTGGAACCTATTTCTAGAGGTCCTAGACTTAATCCCAGAAAAATCCTTCTGATGGATATTCAAAAAGGTTTCTGTATAATTCCTCTGGAATAAGAAATAACCAAAGGAAGGCAAGAAATACGAAGATCAAACTCTCGGATGGTACCTACAATTCGTCTCTCAAAACTCATGGTGGTATTACATCTCACTTTTCTACCTAACTCTAGGTAAATTCATCCTTGTATCTAACTTGAGAGTTGCAAGGATGATATTTGCGAGATGCTCAAGTCCCCTGTATGTTTCCATCAGCATTGTTTCTGAAAATATTTGTTAATCGTTGAGTCATTTCTTGACTCATAGTAACTGTTGTGTATCTTTCATATTATCTGATTCAAGGTAAACCTTTTATTCATTGAGCTAGGTAAGTTTGAGACATTTGAAAACATAACGTATTTCTTTATTGGATCTTCTCTAATCCATTAACCTTCCTAATCTGGTCCACGGTCATCCACGTCCTTATGTTGGGAGTTCCTTAGGGTTTCCTTTACAAGAGTGCCTTCTCTTGTACGTAAACATATATATTTTACTATATTGTTTCTCTTCCCTAAATTAAAAAAAAAAATGGAGAACTCTTCAAGGCCTAAGGAAGTGGTTAATCTTGAGATGGAAGAAGACATCAAAGGACGTGATTCGGTTCAAGAACTTGTCTTGAAAAAGATGCTTGCAAGGAAAGAGTACAACACTTGGATTGGCGAATCTGTCAAGGATTTAATCCACTCTCATAATAACTCAAAGGTCGAATTTGCAAACATTCAGATGCAAATAAATCATCTTATTGATGAACAGACCAAAATCCTTGAGAATCAAAAGGTCTTGATACGGAATCAAAAAAAGCTCATTGTGGACTGCGTCAAGGCTAGGTAGCTTGCTCTTATTGCTGATCGGAAAGTTAATGTTCTAACTCATGAACATGGGATTTCTATGGTCAAAGAATCAAGGAAATCAGTGAAACCTTTTTTGATGGAGCTTTTCAAAGGTTTGAAGTTTTCAAAGAAACTTGATTCTATTTTATCTAGGAAACTTCTTATGATAATTTATTCTTGTGTTTTATGAAGGATAACTAGGGTTTGGAATAACAATTATTGTGAGTTAGAATAGCTATTGCCAATGATCTTCATCTTGCAATGTTTTTAGATTTATTTATTTAAATTCTAAAGTTTATTTGGAAGATGATTTTGCAGTATTAATCTTTTTGGTTTTATATATTGCAAAAAATTTATGGGATATGTGTGTTTGCGTCCGTGAACTATGATTGTCTCATATACGTCAAAAGTTAAGTCTACTATATGTCTTTATGCAAATATTGATGGAAAATAGAATGAACTTTTGATAACAAAGATTAAGTCTATGATATCATTATGCAAATATTGATGAGAAATTGAATGAATCTTTGAATATTCCATGATATTGATCTTTCCCCTGATCCACTTTATGTGAAAATCTTGTGAGGCTCCGTAAGTTCTCTTATGTTGAGCGATTCCGACTAAATTAATCATAGGATCTCTTGTGGTTAATTTAATTGAGTTTTCTGGATACAAATTCATGTTACATGTAATTTGTTAATGTCCAAAGAAATCCTTCTTTTCTCGTAAAAGTAAGGTCTCTCTTGTTGTTCCTTTGGGAATGACATTTTATGGGGGAGAGTTCTTAATTGAACTTGTGCTTAATTGCCAAATCTTTGTGGGGAGTGCGGCTGTGGAATATTATCGGGGTTATATTGTTGTATCTTTATTAACTCCTTGATGAATACACTAAGTTTCGACTATGTGAAATCATCGAAACAAAGTTGATATGTTTTTCTCTTTTAGTCATGAAGTGTCTCTATGAGAATCTCATTATGAACCCGCTAGTTTTCGTACCTTTGCCAATTTATATTGACAAAAAGGGGGAGAATTATTGTGTAGTTCACACTACAAATACATATGGTTTACGGATCATTATGTAAGGGGGAGTGGTTTTCATTGTGAGATGAAGTATTGACTAAGGGGGAGTGATACATATCACCATAGTATTATTGTCAAAGTTGTGATACAATTGAACTTTGATTTTGTGTAATAATACTATGACATTGTATAACAATAATTGAGAACAACTGTTTTCTTATTGTTGTAGCTACGGATCTTCAACAACTATGATGCTTAGTTGAACATGTTCAGAATCACTAGAATACTTGGAAGTGACGAAGATTTCGAGTAATGTTGAAGAACCAAAGAGATCAAGCATTTGGATGAGAAGCTACAAAATTTATTTATTTTGTAATCCATATGTATTGATAGTTTTGTCACTAAAATTGACAAAGGGGGAGATTGTTAGAGCACTGCTCGGTCAAACTCGCAAGCGTTGCTATCTCAAGCTTGTTTGTCAAGTTTAGTTGCCAAAACTATAAGTCTTGATTTCTAGTCTATTTATAGCTACGTCTCGGATTATGATAGAATGTGTAGTTGAGCTTTAGACTTCACGGCGTTCATCGATTGAAGATGAAGAACTACTCAAGGGAACTTGTGGAACTTCATCAACAAAAGGTATGTGGAGGCTTGAACTCATCTATCACTCAAAAGTCTATCTACTCTATCTCCTATTTGAGACAAAAGTTGTATTGCAATATAGACTTCATTTATACACATTTGAAATTTCGAGCCGAGTTTATCTCGCTTATCTATTTCTCGAAATATGTGTTGGTAAGCTTTCGCTTTCACCAAGTTCATATTTTATTCTTGACAAAAGTCAAAAGATGATCATATGAAAATCGCCTGGTAAAATCTTATATGATTTGTGCGATGCAATCACTTAATGTAGACTCGGAATGTTTCGTATTGATCATTTGATCACTTGAAAATTGCTTTGAAGCTATTGTGGTCTTCTAAGAATGTTTCAATGATTGAAATGAGAGTTTAGAACATGTAACCATGATTAGGAATAAACACAGTGCGCGTACTTTCATTTGTGTAAAGTCCAAGTCCGGGAACCATAGTATGCGTATTCGTACGCGTACTGGTTGGTTAATGGAAGTCCGGGAACTTTGTATGCGTACCCGTACGCGTACTGGCATAAGTTCAAGTTCCGGAATTCAACTGAGTTTGGTAGTATGCGTACACGTTCGCGTACTGGCGAATCCAAACTAAGTCCGGCTACTTAAGTATGCGTACCCGTTTGCGTTCTTGAGTAGGTTATGTTCTAAAATCGGTTTGTTTATGAACTAATACATTTATATATTAAGGAATGAAATATTTTACAAACCGTGGCTATAATGTTCGTGAAATGATTCGAATGAATCAAAATTGATTTTGCTTCAATTGTGTCTTGTATATTCTATGAGAATATAAACAATTGAACAACTATCTAACCAGTTTCATTTGAGTCATTTGAACTAGTTGTGATAAAGATTAATAAGATTGATATGAAGTGTTCATATGGCTAACTTCGGTTAACTATTGTTGAACCAACTAAGTGTACATGTTTAGGTACGGTTACCTTTATCTAAATGTTGGTACATTTCATTTGTGTATGACAAGCTAAGTTCGATCTAACAGTTGAAAGATATTAACTTGAATCTAATCAGGTTTCCATCTAATGGTGAATATTGAATGCTTTGTTACCAAGGTAGCATTGATTGCAAACCCTGATTTGGAGACTATATAAAGGAGAACTCTAGCAATTGGGAAACCTAATCCCCACACCTCCTGTGTGATACTAGTTTCGACTAGAGTTGATTCTACTTTAACCTTAGTGTTAGAGCATAGCTCGGTTGAACCCACCAAGCGTTGGTATGTCAAGTTTGGTTGTCATATTTTAGTGAACCAAACTCATTTAAAGATTCACTTGATTATATACTAGATTCCACTTTGTATAGGTTAGATTGAAAGTATTAGGATATGAGACATTACAAGTATTACGAAGACTTGAAGAAGTGAAGAAGTAAGGAGCTACAACGACAACATCATCCTTCCACTTGAGGTTAGTGATATTTGACTTGAACGGTTTCATTCCCTAACGTATCTTTCAAGTCGTGCATATTGAAAACATAACTGTGAAGCATGAATGATTATACTCTAGTTAGACATAGTATTAAGGAATACAATACGAAGTATAACGCTTATCTTTTGAACTTCGTATATAAGACATCGACATAATCGTTTGAATGCTATTGTGATTATGTATGGGTATGAGGTGAAGATTTCATCATAGGAAACAATGTTTTACATTCGTTTAAAGAAAGTAAAT
This sequence comes from Papaver armeniacum, assembly GCA_023531295.1. Classification (NCBI taxonomy): domain Eukaryota; kingdom Viridiplantae; phylum Streptophyta; class Magnoliopsida; order Ranunculales; family Papaveraceae; genus Papaver; species Papaver armeniacum. The sequence continues at coordinate 119,149 of JAJJWW010003319.1, read as the reverse complement.
TCATGAACTTTTTTTGTGAATCGAAAGGGAAATCTCTAGGCTTATTGGTATTGTTATTCATTGCATATCTTTTGAACTACCAATATGTGTGATTAGTATAACCACTAATGACTTGTTTATGTTCTTGGTAAAACTATCCACAAGGCCTGACTTTTGTATTGGTATGAAATTTTATTAGTGAAACCGATCTTAAGTAATCACCTGAGATGGTATGATCGATTTAGTGCTATTGGTATGACCAACTCTAAGCAAAGGGGAACCGATCCTAGTAAGAGGTGCAACCGATCACAAGAGGGAATTGATCCTTCTAAGAGGTGCAACACATTTCTAGATATTGGGAACTGATCCTACGAACATGTGCAACACGTTTTTAGATATTGGGAACCGATCCTATGGACATGTGCAACAAATACAAATATAAGTTGGAGGTTTGGGAATACAGACGGAACTAGGTGAACTATAGGTTTAGTTGCTTGGGCTCAACTATACGAAGTTGGTTTGATTTTGTATAGTGGCTTAATCCTGAGAGTATTCAATTCCGGACAAGGTCCCGGGTTTTTCTGCATTTGCGGTTTCCTCGTTAACAAAATCTTGCTGTGTCTTTTACTTTTCTATTTCCGCAATTATAATTGTTTTTATTATAATTAGAAGTAAAGTACACAAACGTTAATTCCTATTTACTTGATAGTAATCCTATTGTGTTTGGTTAAGTCTGAACCTCTTATCAAGTAATCATACTTCATTGTTGTATTGTCTCGATCTCGTATCCATAGACGATCACACGAAGTGTGAACCGATTAGTTGTATTGTCTCGACTCATTCCATATACAATCACTTTCGGACAAAGGACTTATAAGTGGAAAAGTTTTAGATTGAGGTATATTTGGGTACCCTCGTCTTTTCATATTCCACAATATCTTGTTTCGTTAATCGATTAAGATTATTGTGAGGTGATTGATATTACTTGGCTGTTCTTCGGGAATATAAGTCCGGTTTATCAATTGGTTCATGTTCACCTTGATTTATCAAACGACGGAACAAAACTCGTAGGTATATCTGTGAGAGATAGATTTATCTATTCAATATACTTTTATGTGCGATACAAATTTGTTTATCAAGTCTTCGACTTTGGGTCGTAGCAACTCTTAGTTGTGGGTGAGATCATTTAAGGGAATCAAGTGCGCATAATCCAGTATGGTTCTAGAGGCGTAAGGAACGCAAATGTACCTTGATCAGTGTGATATTGGTTAGGTCTCAACTACATTCCAGTCCGAAGTTAACTTGTAGTAGGCTAGTATCTGTAGCGGCTTAATACATTATGGTGTTCAATCTAGACTAGGTCCCGGGATTTTTCTGCATTTGCGGTTTCCTCGTTAACAAAATTTCTGGTGTCTGTGTTAATTCTTTTCCGCATTATATTTTCTATATAATTGAAATATCACAGGTTGTGCGTAGTTCAATCAATTAGATAATCCAACCTTTGGTTGTTGGTATAAATTGATTGACACTTGAACATTGGTCTTTGGTACCGCTCAAGTTGTTTCACATAATAATCAGGCTCGTGGATTTCTATCTGTTTGATTTGCTGATTACATTGTGAAACAGAGATAAAACTCTTAGATATATTTCCATTGATTGAGTCTGACTTTCTAGTTGATTCTCTTGGAATTATATTGGAGTTTGTCCATATAGATTGCTAAACGAAATATTGGGTGAGGTTGTTAGACCCCCGCTTTTTCATATATGTCTCTTGGGAATCCAAGAATCTTTCCAGATGGATATAGAGTCACCATCTCCTATTTCCCAAACATAATGCTTCCTAAAAATTGCAATGTCATGGCAGATTCCCATCCAAACCCAAGATCCCTGTTGAGACGCTATATCAGTTAAAGGATTAGATAAGCCAAAATATTTGCAAGCTAAAATTTTAACCCAATGATCATCCTTTTGGTTAATCATTCTCCAAGCCAACTTAGTAAGAAGTGCTAAGTTGAGAATATATTTTCTCTTAATGTTCAAATCTCCTAAAGCTTTAGGAAGAGCAATATCCAGCCACCTTTTGGGATATACACCACCTCCATATACCTTTTTTCCCCAATAGAAATTCATTTGCATGGGGTCTGTTTTATCTGTAATTTTCTTTGGCATAGGAAAAACAACTAAATGGTGATTAGCTAAATTACCTAGAACATATTGATTTATAACAGTTCTACTAGGAGGAGCAAGATAGGTTGTTTTCCATATTGGTAAATATTTGTGGTAACTATCAATCAGATGAGAAAAATATTGTGACTTATCTCTCTGGAGTAAAATGGGAACACCTAGGTATTTTTCTTGTAGAGTCATTCTTTTGATCTGCCAAATGTTAGAGATAGTGACCATTGTTAGAGCACTGCTCGGTTGAACTCGCAAGCGTTGCTATCTCAAGCTTGTTTGTCAAGTTTAGTTGCCAAAACTATAAGTCTTGATTTCTAGTCTACTTATAGCTAAGTCTCGGATTAGGATAGAAAGTGTACTTGAGCTTAGACTTCACGACGTTTATCTATTGAATACGAAGAACTAGTAAGGGGAGCTTGTGGAACTTCATGGACAAAAGGTATGTGGAGACTTGAACTCATCTATCACTCAAAAGTATATCTACTTCATCTCCTATTTGAGACAAAAGTCGTATAGCTATGTAGACTTCAATTATGCACATTTGATATTTTGAGCTGAGTTTAACTCGCTTACATATTTCTCGAAATATGTGCTTTCATCTTATATCCTTGACGAAAGTCAAAAGATGATCATGTGAAAATCGCCTGGTAACATCTTTCATGATTTGTGTGAGATAATCATTTGATGTAGACTCGGAATATTTCGTAATGATCATTCGATCACTTGAAAATTGCTTTGAAGCTAATAGTTTGTGTGACACAATTATTCCCGTCTTCCAAGAATGTTTCAATGGTTGAAATGAGAGTTTAGAACAATTGGATTAAAGCATAGTATGTGTACTTGCATATATGAAATCCATGTCCGGGAACCATAGTATGCATACACGTACGCGTATCTGTTGGTTTGTGAAAGTCCGGGATCCTAGTACACATACCGGTACGCGTACTGTCAAGGTTTAGGTCCGGGAATTTTTTGCGGAGTTTGGAGGTATGCGTACACGTTCGCATACTGGCGAACCCAAACTTAGTCCGGCCACTAAGGTATGCGTACAAGTTTGCATACCTGAGTGGATGATGTTCTAAAATCGGTTTTTTCATGAACTAATACATTTATATAGTAAGGAATGCAATCTTTTGCAAACTGTGGCTATAATGTTCATGACTTGATTCGAGTGAATCAAAATCGATTTTGCTTCAATTGTGTCTTGTATACTTCTATGAGAATATAAACAATTGAACAACTCTAGAACTAGTTTCATTTGAGTCATTTGAACTATTTATGGTTAAGATGAATGAGGTTGATATGAAAGTGTTCATATGGCTAACTTCGGTTAACTATTGTTTAGCCAACAAGGTGTACACGTTTAGATACAATTACTCATATCTAAATGAAGGTACATTTCATTTGTGCATAACAAGCTAAGTTCGATCTAACAGTTGAAAGATATTAACTTGAGTCTAATCAGGTTTCCATCTAATGGTGAATATTGAATGCTTTGTTACCAAGGTAACATTGATTGCAAACCCTGATTTGAAGACTATATAAAGGAGAACTCTAACAACTCCGAAACCTAATTCCCACACCTTATGTGTGATACTAGTTGCGACTATAGTCGATTCTCCTTTAACCTTAGGTTTTTCTAAAACCAAGTAGGTTAACCACTTAAAGACTTCATTGGGATTGTGAAGCCAGACCCAACTATTTTCTCTGTAGTTGCGTGATCTGATCTTACTGTTTTCTATCGTGATTGAGTACTATGTTCTCTAAGATTGGCTCGAGATTTAATCTCCGATAGGCAAGATAAAAAGTAGTCACAAACATCTTCGTATCATCGTTTGTGATTCCACAATATCTTGTTTCGCTACCATACAATTAAGATTATTGTGAGGTGATTGATATGTCTAGGCTGTTCTTCGGGAATATAAGTCCGGTATATCAATTGGTTCCTGTTCACCTTGATTTATCAAAAGACATAACAAAACTCATAGGTTTATCTGTGGGAGACAGATTTATCTATTCAATAGACTTTTCTGTGTGAGACAGATTTTTTTATCAAGTCTTCGACTTTGGGTCGTAGCAACTCTTAGTTGTGGGTGGATCAGCTAAGGGAATTAAGTGCGTAAAATCCTGCTAGGGTTCAGAGACCTAAGGAGCGCAACTATACCTTGATCAGTGTGAGATTGGTTAGGGCTCAACTACATTCCAGTCCGAAGTTAACTTGGAGTAGGCTAATGTCTGTAGCGGCTTAATATACAGTGTGGTGTTCAAATCTGGACTAGGTCCCGGGGTTTTTATGCATTTGCGGTTTCCTCGTTAACAAAATTTCTGGTGTCTGTGTTATTTCTTTTTCGCATTATATTTTGTTATATAATATAAATATCACAGGTTGTGCGTAAGTGCAATCAATTAGATAATCCAACCTTTGGTTGTTGATATAAATTGATTGACACTTGAACATTGGTCTTTGGTACCGTTCAAGTTATTTCTTATATTCAATCGGGCTCGCAAATTCCTATTTGTTTGATTGCAGATTAAATTGAGATACAACTCTTGGATATATTTTCATTGATTGAGTCTGATTGTCTAGTTGATTCTCTTGGAATTATATTGGAGTTAGTCCATACAGATTGTTAAGCGAAATATTGGTTGTGGTTGTTAGACCCCCGTTTTTTCAATTGGTATCAGAGCAGGTTAACACGTTTAAGACATTATAAGTCTGTGTTTGTAGCGATCTGACTCTATGGACAGTTGTGATATCTTTGATAAACGCATCACCTGAAACAAAAGTTCTGTTTGGATGAGGTTTATTAAAGAGAAAGATTTTTCAATCTCAAATATAGATGAACCTAGTGTTTCAACGAAACAGACTTGCATTGACAAGTGTTACCCCGATTACCTTTCAAACGAGTCTGACTCTATTGATGAAAGGGAAGCATCCAAAGAGAGTGAATTAATTCTAAGTCTTGTTAGAATCTAGGCTGATGAAATCAATCGGTTGAAACTCAAAGTCAATGTTCTGGTTGGTATTGTAAATGAGCGTGACTCTCAATTAAAAGTCCATCAAGAGGAAAACACCTCGGTCTGTTCTTCACGAACTCTGCTTGAGGAAAAGCTCAAAGAGGATGCTTTGGAAATTGAACGCATTTTGAGTAAACTCTCTATTCAAGGTTGTCCCAAAGAGTGCACTATACCAACTACTTCTGACTCAACTGTAAGAAATTCAGTTTCAGAAGCAAAATTGGAATTCTTTCCAATTGGAAAAGATGTCATTGTGTCTTAGTCTAATCAAGGATTATCCATATCTCATGGAAGGAAGAAATCTCCCAACGATGGTGTTAAGTCTGTTCTTTCTAATCACTCATGTGATCAGAAAGTGTGTCTCTTTTGTGAATCAAAAGGACATGCTGAGAGCACAAAAGGAATTCCAGGTTGAATGACAATTCCATTGATCGACTTCAACACACCTTAGATATAATTCTTAAAGGTGTAACTGACATCCGTATGTCTAAACCAATTGGCTTTAGTACTCACCCTGTGTATCCTACCAGGAAAGTCAGTTCAATGTGTTCCTCAAATGTTCAAGAACATAACAGACTCCTTAACACAAATCGTCCAAGAAAAGCTCAAGGTTTTTCTTCAGTTAAAAGGGAGTAATGTTGTTTTTGATGTGAATAAGGTACCAGGAGAAGGAAGCAAAACCGGAGATATGAAAAACAACCTAAATGTGATAATTGAAGGATATAAAGAGATCGTCAATAGGCTGTCAATTCTCTCTAGTCAAAATTCTTCAGGTAAGAATCCATACCATGCATCGTACTTTGATGATAGTAAGTTTTATGATAATTTTTCGCATCAAAAAAGTTTCCCTCCAAAGATTAGGAGAAAGAGGTTTAACCGAAAACAACATTCATTTGATGAGCTCAAGGCTCATACTTGTGCTAATTGATAACAAGGTTGAAATTTCACTCGCAAAAATCCTGGTTGAGTGAGATATGATCAGGTATACTTGATGGCAAAAATGTTTTCTGATTCTCTAGCTATTTTCCTATCATTTTTAGCTGGATTATCATTCACCAACATTCTTGCATAAGTATGTGTTTGGTCTTGTCAAGTTTTAATTTCTTCTGAAATCTTGTTATGCCTAAATTGCTATTCTTATGCTCTAAATCTATCTCTGGTGAGAATGTAAAATTTATTGAGCTAAGATTTGTGAAATTATTCACGTAGCAAAACATTGTTGTATAAACAACGTCTCGTGTCATGTTTTTTCACTATCTGAGTATTTTCCGGCAATGGGCCAAGGTTGTGTTCGTACGCGTAGCCATGCTACACAGACCAACTTAGGAAACCCTAAATTTTGTTTCCCTGAGAAACTATTTATATACCAAAACCTTTTTGTGAGTACGTATACTCCAGGTTTTTGTTTATCAAGGATGACTTCTCCTCCTTGTTCTTGGGATTTTCCGGAAGACTTTGTTGATGATGATGTTTATTTTGAGTTCGTCTTAAAGAAGAGAAGAACCATTGTTGAAGCTGATGAACTCAATCCTGGTGTATCATGCTATTATGCATATTCTCATCAAGATAGAGAAAAGGCTGAGATGGTCTCTGCTGAAGTGGTTCATGGTTTTCTCAATGATCTTGGGAAAGCAAAACTGAAGCTTGGGAACTCTATGAAGGATCTTGATGTGTTACGAAATGAGTTGAAAAAGGTTAACTCTGACCTTGTTCTCATGAAGTCACATGTTAATGATCTTCTCAAAGAGGATATCTTCTCCGAAGAAGTTGTCGATGCTGTCAGTCACAAGCTTAAAGGTCTTGAAACCTGACAAGTTTTTGAACACGAACCCTGAGTTTAACGTGTGATAGGTTTTGTTTTTCTTAGAGTTGTTTAGATTTTTTCTAGGAAACTTCTTATGAGAATTTATTCTTGTGTATTAAGAAGGATAACTTAGGTTTTTGGAATAGCCATTATTGTGAGTACACATAGAAATGTCCAACGATTTTGATCTTGCCATGTTTTTAAATTTATTTATTTAAATTCTAAAGTTGATTTGGAAGATGATTTTGCGGTATTAATCTTTATGGTTTCATATATTGCAACTTGTTATGGGATATGTGTGTTTGTGTCCGTGAACTATGATTGTCCCATACACATGTCAAAAGTTAAGTCTTTCATATGTCATTATGCAAATATTGATAAAAGAATGAATGAACTTTTGACAAACAAAAGTTAAGCCTATTGTGTCATTATGCAAATATTGATGGAAGATAGGATGAACTTTTGTCTACAAAGATTAAGTCTATTATATGTCTCTATGAAAATAGTGATAAAAGATAAAATGAATCTTTGAATATTCCGCAGTATTATTGGTCTTTCCCTGATCCACATCTTTGTGTATATACTGTGCGGCTCCGTAAGTTTTCTTATGTGAGCATTTACAATTAAATTAATCATGCGTTCTCTTGTGGTTAATTTAATTGAGTATTTTGGATACAAGTTCATGTTTCATGTGATTTGTTAATGTCCAAAGAATTCTTTTTTTTCTTGTGAAAGTAAGGCCGCTCTTTTTGTTCTTTCGTTAATGACATTCTATGGGGGAGTTCTTAATTGAACTAGCTTGTGCTTAATTTCCAAATCTTTGTGGGGAGTGCGGCTGTGGAATATTATAGGGGTTATCTTGTATCTTTATAAACTCCTTGATGAATGCATTTAGTTTCGGCTATATGATTGCATCTAAACAAGTTGATATGTTGTTCTATTTTGGTCATGAAGTATCTCTATGGAAATTTCATTAGGATCCCACTAGTTTTCGTACCTTTGCCAATTTTTATTGACAAAAAGGGGGAGAATTAATGTGTAGTTCACACTACAAATACATATGGTTTACGGATCATTATGTAAGGGGGAGTGATACATATCACCATAGTATTATTGTCAAAGTTGTGATACAATTGAACTTTGATGATGTGTAATAATACTATGACACTGTATAACAATAATTGAGAGCAACTGTTTTCTCATTGTTATAGCTACGGATCTTCAACAACATTGATGCTGAGTTGAACATGTTCACAATCACTGCAGTACTTGGAAGTGACAAAGATTTCGAGCAATGTTGAAGAACCAAGGAGATCAAGCATTTGGATGAGAAGCTAGAAAGTTTATTTATTTTGTAATCCATGTGTATTGATAGTTTTGTCACTAAAATTGACAAAGGGGGAGATTTTTAGAGCACTGCTCGGTCGAACTCGCAAGCATTGCTATCTCAAGCTTGTTCGTCAAGTTTAGTTGCCAAAACTATAAGTCTTGATTTCTAGTCTACTTATAGCTAAGTCACGGATTAGGATACAAAGTGTAGTTGAGCTTAGAGTTCAAGACGTTTATCTATTGAAGACGAAGAACTACTAAGGGGAGATTGGGGAACTTCATCGACAAAAGGTATATGGATACTTGAAATCATCTATCACTCAAAAGTCTATCTACTCTATATCCTATTTGAGACAAAAGTCGTATAGATATATAGACTTCAATTATGCACATTTGATATTTCGAGCTGAGTTTAACTCGCTTACATATTTCTTGAAATATGTTTTGGTAAGCTTTCTCTTTAGCCAAGTTCATCTTATATCCTTGACGAAAGTCAAAAGATGATCATGTGGAATCGCATGTTAACATCTTACATGATTTGTGTGAGACAGTCATTTGATGTAGACTCGGAATGTTTCGTAATGATCATTCGATCACTTGAAAATTGCTTTGAAGCCAATAGTTTGTGTGAGACAGCTATTCCCGTCTTCCAAGAATGTTTCAATGGTTGAAATGAGAGTTTAGAACAATTGGATTTAAGCATATTATGCGTACTTGCATATATGAAATCCATGTCTGGGAACCATATTATGCATACCCGTATGCGTACATGTTGGTTTGTGAAAGTCCAGGATCCTAGTACACATACCGGTATGCGTACTGGCGTAAGGTTTAGGTCCGGGAATTTATGCTGAGTTTGGAGGTATGAATACCCGTTCGCATATTGGCGAACCCAAACTTAGTCCGGCCTTTAAGGTATGCGTACACATTTGCATACCTGAGTGTATGATGTTCTAAAATCGGTTTGTTCATGAACTAATATATTTATATAATAAGGAATGCAATCTTTTGCAAACCGTGGCTACAATGTTCATGTTTTGATTCGAGTGAATCAAAATCGATTTTGCTTCAATTGTGTCTTATATACTTCTATGAGAATATAAACAATTGAACAACTCTAGAAGTAGTTTCATTTGAGTCATTTGAACTAGTTATGGTTAAGATGAATAAGGTTGATATGAAAGTGTTCATATGGATAACTTCGGTTAACTATTGTTCATCCAACAAGGTGTACACGTTTAGGTACGGTTTCTCATATCTAAATGAAGGTACATTTCATTTTTGTATAACAAGCTAAGTTCGATCTAACGGTTTAAAGATATTAGCTTGAGTCTAATCAGGTTTTCATCTAACAATGAATATTGAATGCTTTGTTACCAAGGTAACATTGATTGCAAACCTTGATTTGAAGACTATATAAAGGAGATTCTAACAACTGGGAAACCTAATCCCCACACCTCCTGTGTGATACTAGTTGCGATTAGAGTCGATTCTCCTTTAACATTAGGTTTTTCTAAAACCAAGTAGGTTAACGACTTACTATTTTCTATGTAGTTGCGTGATCTGATCTTGCTATTTTCTATCGTGATAGAGTACTATCTTCTCTAAGATTGGCTCGAGATTTAATCTCCGATAGGCAAGATAAAAAGTAGTCACAAACATCTTCGTCTCATCGTTTGTGATTCCACAATATCTTGTTTCGTTACCATACGATTAAGATTATTATATGGTGATTGATATTTCTAGGCTGTTCTTCATGAATATAAGTCCGGTATATCAATTGGTTCCTCTTCACCTTGATTTATCAAAAGATGGAACAAAATACATAGGTTTATCTGTGGGAGATAGATTTATCTATTCAATATACTAATCTGTGTGAGACAGATTTGTTTATCAAGTCTTCGACTTTGGGTCGTAGCAACTCTTAGTTGTGGGTGAGATCAGCTAAGGGAATCAAGTGCATAGAATCCTGCTGGGGTTCAGAGACGTTAGGAGCGCAACTGTACCTTGATCAGTGTGAGATTGGTTAGGGCTCAACTACATTCCAGTACGAAGTTAACTTGGAGTAGGCTAGTGTCTATAGCGGATTAATACAGTGTGGTGTTCAAATATGGACTAGGTCCCGGGTTTTTCTGCATTTGCGGTTTCCTCGTTAACAAAATTTCTGGTGTCTGTGTTATTTCTTTTCCGCATTATATTTTGTTATATAATAGAAATATCATAGATTGTGCGTAAGTTCAATCAATTCGATAATCCAACCTTTGGTTGTTGATATAAATTGATTGACGCTTGAATTGGTCTTTGGTACCGTTCAAGTTATTTCTTATATTCGATCGGGCTCGCAAATTCCTATTTGTTTGATTGCAGATTGAATTGAGAAATTGAGATACAACTCTTGGATATATTTGCATTGATTGAGTCTGACTGGCTAGTTGATTCTCTTGGAATTATATTGGAGTTAGTCCATACAGATTTCTAAGCGCAATATTGGGTGTGGTTGTTATACCCCCGTTTTTTCAACCTTAATATTACCAGGAACTCTAGAACTAAAAACCACAGCTGGCTTATCAAAATTGACAGCTTGCCCAGAAAATTTGCTAAACTGATCAATGATAGAAGCTATGTGATTAGCTTCTCTAAGTCTAGGTTCAATGAAAATGAGACAATCATCAACAAAGAATAAATGGCTTATTGCAAGACTATCGTTAGTAACTTTAAAGCCATGAATCAGGTTAGAATTCTTGGCAGTTCTTAAAGATCTAGATAAAGCCTCCATGCATAATATAAAAAGATAGGGATATAGAGGATCTCTGTAAGACCTCAACATCTTTCTCGGGTTTAACATAACTCATTAGTCATATTTTGCACTTGGAATGCCTATAACTCGGACACTCAAAAGTGTCAGTAACACTTTTAGGTTGCTTGTGTAATAATTGTTGGTGCTGAAATAGAAAGTCTGCCTTATGTTAAACTCTTGGGTGCCCAAATAGCTATGCATGGAGCTAGACATGTCTAGGCTTGCAAATGTGTTCATAATGTCTATTTCATGTTAAATACTATGATTGGTATGTGTGAATTTACAAATATAGCTTGATTATAGTTGTTGTTAATGATGGAAATCCTTTCAAGTTAATGAAAAATGGGTATTCATATTCTCCTCAAAAATTTAGAACTGTTTATGAAATTATGAACCCCACCTGTTTGATATAATGCTTCAAAGAATAAATAATTGGAAAGCATATCGAGGTGGTGACTGCCAGTGTATCTGGCTTGGTTTTGAGCATCTTAGATTGTAATTTGGTCTTAGGTGGAAACTTGCAACTCGTAGATGACGGTCTCATCTTTCTGTTGATGTATCATTTGCTTATTTTCGTCCACTAATGAAGCCTGTAGCGATAATTGAATATGGGTAGTCGAAACTGAGATTCCTGAAATGGCAGGTCCTGTCATGGTTTTGTCGTGCGGTTTCAGAATTCTTAGAATTTGAACTAGCCTTGGTCGTCTTCAAAGAATTTGCTAGCTCGGTTGACCAGTAACTTTCTAAGCAAACCCAGTTTGTTATTTCATTTTGTTTTGCCATGCCATCAAATTATGGATTTGCCTCTGTTTAATAAATTCTAATGAATTTTATGATCATGAGATGTACTTAAACTTCTTCTTAGATAAGGGTCAATTCGGTTATGGACGTGCCTTAACATAAATGAGGAGTCTTGTAGTTTATACGGTAATGCTATGCTGGGTTTTATTGCACAGCGTGAATTCTAAACTAGTACATCAACTGTTAGAGTAGCTTAAAAGGCAGGACCAATGTCTAATTTATAGTAGCCTGATATGGTGCCTAGTCCTTGGTTGGCGGTAATGCTAGCTAGTTAGTCTGTATCCACTGAGAACCATTGTTTCTATGTGTTTGGTATGGGCAGTACCAAATGGGAATTTGATTTTCTGATGTGATAGTGTATTAAGATGCATTCCGATACATTAGCGAACATTAATGTGTATCATCATCTGTTCCGGTGCATGGTTGAATGGGTTAGTACAAAGGGTACTTTACCAAATGAATTTAGTAGAAATGGAAATGTGTATTAATCATGGGGTAGCTGCAAGTGATGATGGTGTAGTAGCACAAGTAATAGTACTAAGTATCACTAGGCAATAGAAGCAGTAAAACTAGTCATTTCCTCTGGTCTCTGTGTTATGGGATTTGATTACTATCAGAAGATGTTAAAAATGTTATCCTATGCTGGATTTCAACACAAACTTTAGCCATTTAGTACTTGCAGGCTCTTTCTTAAGCTATATTCCTTGGTCTATTTTCATTTGCTACCTTATTCCTTTCCCAAGCCCGTACCAGTTTTGAAATAAAATCTAAGTAGTCAACTCATAATTATGTCTTGCTAATTGGGAAATGAAAGCTCATAGCACAATGAGAACATTTTTGGGATCCCTTTTGCAGTTACATTCTTGCAAGGTTGTCGGTATGTTGTATATTTTACAACCAGTGAGTGGTGTTAGTCGAACTACTAATGATCTTAAAGCCATCTCTTCGCAAAAGGGGCTTAAGTATGAGTGATTTATTGTTTCTACTTATGCCGACTAGGTGTCTTTAAATGTGTGTATACTGTGGTCTGATCTTTGGGTGTACGAGACTGCATAAGGAAACCTCTTTCATTGTTGAATCTAATTGTATTAGCAAGTCTGGTTTTATTTACAACTTAATCGTTAGACATTTACTTGATGAAATGCAAGTTTTCAGATGCTACAACGCTAATACGGACGTCGACAAATCTTTGTTTAAGTGTGTGTACCGTGTGTACTTAATATGATAGCCTGACCTTATATACATTACTTCCCATTTTAATTTACTACAAGTCATACTAGTTAGTGGTGGCATTTTCTTTAAATTCAAACTGAACCAACGATGCCATGTGTATTAGACTAAAATAACGTATATATGTGTTGTTGAGTGGCTCCTTCTGTTTAAAACTGTATGATTTAACTAGGCCATTGCCATTGGATTTTAGAAGGAAGGATTTTATACTTTCCCCTTGTATTAATGTAAATGAAGGAGCTTCTTGTTGGCCTTGAATACTCTCTCATTTTTTTTAAAGCTAAGACAGTTCCACTCACTCAACTGGATGTGCTGGTGACGGTTGGAGACTTTGGCCATTATTTGAAATCTTCTCTTCAGTTTACAAAATCAACAGCTGGTAAGGATGGTGGTTCTTCTAAATTAAGTCTCATTTAGTCTCATTTTTAAGGATTTAGTCTCATATAGTCTCATATAGTCTCATTCCTAAATTAAGGATTTAACAGCTGGTATTGGATTAAGTTAGAAACTTTATTAAGTCTCATTTTAGTCCTTAAATGGCTGTGTCACTGTGTACTTACTACTCGAGTTTGGTTGAACCACATCCATAAAACATGTAGAAATGTATCTTATATAGTACCTTGCTTAGAATTCAGTAACAAGATAGAACGTGCCTTAATTAATCTTGTTGTTTGTGTGAGCGTTGATTTAGTTTTGGATTTAGCTTAAAGTTACCTTCTTGTTACTTAAATAATGTACTTTGGAATTTATCGATTATTGTAAAATAATTAGTACGGTGAAAACCTCTTATGGTATTTTTGGTGACGTAATAAGATGGGGAAGTTATTGCTACACAATAAGTCTGTTAAGAGATGATTACTACCTAAATGGGGTAGTTCATATCATCTAATGAGAGGTAGTTGCTACTTAAATGGGTATTTCATACTATCTAAAAATAAAATAGACGAACTACGGTCGTGCTTGATCCCTTCGAGCAACGGAGAGGGTACGTAGGCAGCCGCTATGCGGTTTAGCACAAATCTACAGGGTTGTTCATATCATCTGAAAGTCTTGGTTACTGCCTTACAGTTCATACCATCAATTCAGAGATGATTGCAACCTTGGCGAGTAGATATCAGTGGCAACTGGCCACGGAAATATTGGAAGTGGCAACTGGCCACGGAAATATTGGAAGTGGCAACTGGCCGTCTGTGAATCTTGGCAACTGGCCGACTCTTATATTTTTTGGAAATTGGAACCTTGGTCGAAATTTTATGAGTATTATGGTATGGGACATATGCTCATAGAATTCTTACCTTAAGACTAATGAGATTTCTACTGTGTGCAGGTGTTGATGGGTGAAAACTACTCCTGCAGAATTTGGTAATTTGGGGTGTGGATGAGGAATGAGTCTAAACCTTCAACAAATGCACTGCGCGGTGAGTGCTTGTAGATTCAAATGCATTCTCCAGGCCTAAACCAAGAAATGGCCGTTCCCGGACTTGTTTCGGTCACAAAATGAAGGAGATGGGGTTGATCTTAGGGAGGGAAGCGAAGAAGGTGTTGAGATTGTGAAGGTGTTGGCTTGCTTATGACTTGTGAGGTTGGATGATCTGCGATCGAATCATATCAGGAGACCGATCACAGGATGCTCAATCGGGCTAGTATAACACTGTGGAGAGGGCTCAATCGGGATAGTATAACACACCGAGAGGGCTAGTGAAATTCACGGAATGGACTTTGTTGCTACAAGTTCCATTCTTGGTGAATCAAGTGAGGGAGTATCCAACACTTATAGATGGCTTTATCTTTTACAAGATGTCAGTAGCATGATTTTCTCTGGTTTTTCACAAATATAACCTTAAAACGAAAATCCACCATCAACATTAAGTCCCCCGCCTAGCACATAATGGTTACTATTGTGTGGTAGGCATGAGATGTGTGATTAAAAGATAAAACTTATGAGGCAAAGTTAGATGTTACCCGGGAGGACGGGTCATCCTGTCCTTGGAGTATGTCACGTTCAAAAGGCATATAGGAGAGTGTTTCCCTAGTATGATGTCGGCCTTGCACCTTCGATCGACCTTGCTATGCCTGCTTTCGAGGGGCTATGGCGCCGCTTCACTCGATCGTGGGGATGTGCCTAATCGTGTATTGCGCTTTGCTTTCGTTCGTGGGGGTTCTGCGCTGCTTGATCGAACGTGGGCTTGTTGTGTAGAAAGTGGGTCTTATGCTTCAAACGTCAGCCATGTGCTTCCGGCGGAAACCAGCCTGCTGTGTGCGCCTATTATACCAGCCTTATGTCGTGATTAACACCAGCCTTTGCGACTTGAGCAATACCGGCCTTTGACTTGAGCAATACCGGACTTGAGGCTTGTATGAGACTTGAATGATGTTTGGGTGGCCATTGTGTGAGTTGTGTCTTGCCGTGTGTGGCGACACTTCTCATATGCTTTCATACAAGTTCTAACTCCACCTGTCTTTTTTTATTTCATTGCGGTGAAAGAATCCCACTGTTGAGATGTCTTCGGAGATAATGCGTGCCAAGTCGGGAAGTGTTGACGGCTTCAAAGATATGCCGAACATCGATGATGAATTGTTCACCCGCGCTCTTTCAACTATATGAAAACATCCGTTCCACGGGATAACCTTCCTCCTATCGACTTTAGGGTTTTCATGCTCCGGCGGGTCCTCATGAAGGATGGATGAGGCGTATGTTGAGCAATGAGTACATCAAAGATAACTTGACCGGAGCGCAGATTATTGATGCGGCTTGACTCGAGAGGATGTTAAAGTGGTTTACGATGCGACCGTTGAGGTGGGTCTGGAGAGAGTGTTGAAGAAGGATTACGGCGAACGGGTCTCGGAGAGAGCGTTGCGGCGGCTCTTGAATAGACCATTGAAGCGGCTTACCCTTGCGAATCCATGATTCTTGGTGACCATCTTTCTCATGTTGAAGAAGTCCTTGATAGTGGTTGTTGTCGAGCCGGGTATGGAATACCTTGAACGTTGTTTCATCATTGTGGGATTCGCGCACGTGGTGCTGGAGTTGGAGTTGATGGACGCGCATGATGTTGTATCTTGGTGGTTTTCCTCTTGCTGCTTCAAAGGCCCTACGGAAAGGTGAATGTTGTATCGCTGTTGGTGAGATATATGCCCTACAAACATTATGAGGCTCTTCCGGCAGGCCTGGTTTTTCTATCGGGGAATATGTTGTTGTAGATAAGCGTTCAACGGCTCCGAGGAGGATGACCAAAAGCGCGGATTCTCCAATATAGCGTGATAGACATGTACTGCATTTGTCGATAAAGTGACTCACCGGATCTTGTTCGACCAGACGACATGGTAGTTTTTGGAGGCGGCTTTGTTCAAGTCTCGGAAGTTTATGCGGCCCTGATCTATCCATTTTCCTCATGTATGAACTACTAACCGTTTAACCGACTTGGATACGGGTATGACATGTACATGATGGGTGACCAATTTTCATCCGGCATTTCTTCATATCTCCAAGCAAATATGTCACAGGTACTCTTTGAGAAGTTGCACGAGCTTCGTGCGTTTATCCGTACACAAGGTTGGTGATGGAGATAGGCCTAGGAGATTCCTCAACGATTTCAATTTCATCGGTTGTAGAGTTGGTGCCATCTTGCAGTGTTGGGAGCATCTAGCACTTGCTCTTGTGGTTCGTTCTTTGTTGTAGCATTCCATTAGGTGGAGGGGCGGGTAGCCTCCTCTGATCATTCGTTCCCTCCTCGTGTGAACGTGGGTTGTGGCTTCACGGTATGGAGAAGAATGCTTCGTCGGCAAAGATGCATCGTGGGTACTAGCCCTCAATGATGCAAGTCGGTCTTCTTCTGAATTGACGCCCACATGGGGAGTGGGATGCAACGAACTTGTCGATTCTTTCCACGGAGCTTCTCCCCGTTTGTCTTTGGTTTGGTTTCCCTCGAAGTCCGTCATTGTGGTAGGCTTAGTCACCTTGCACAGGAGAGCCTTGGATGTCTGAGAATCTTGAGTAATGAAACGATCTGTGTAGATAAGGGGTCGTCTTGAACTCTTCCTTGATGCGTGCGGTGACATGTAGGTCACGGTCGTGACCTTCCTCAGTTGTAACGCCAAAAACTCCTCCATGTGCTGATTCTTCGAGAGATGTGAAAGTTTGCATAAACTTTCCACTAGAGAAACTTCCCGATCCACCGGCCTCGGTTCATAGTGAAACTATTGACTAAAAACCTCTTTCCGAGTTGCGGCCATATCCGTTTGAGTCTTGACAAGAACTTCACCTTTTCCATCAAGTCTGCAATAATGGGAGATGGTCCTCCTCTCGCCCTCCCTCCGTTCCTCGTCCTGAAGGAGTGGAATAGTGTTACTTGATTGATCTCTCCTTCCTCAAGCGTTTCTTCAGGCTTTGACAAGGGTCTTGAGATGTAAATCTTCCGGCGTGAGGATCCGTAAGCTGCGGGCTCCATTTCTTTATCCAGGTACGACGTTGTAGTACTCGGACAAGTCCTCTCCTACTGTGGGTTGCCTCGGTTCTTCATTGTTGAATGGACCATGTTGTTCATCTTTCAAGTCACTGCAGGTTAAACGCTCTTTTGCCTCTCCACTAAAGGTGTGACTCGACTAAGGATTCGGCATTTCTTGCCGCTTGAGTAGATGCCTGCACATCCTTCTTGTAATTGTGATGTTATATCATTCTAAAGGCGGAATTTTTTCGCTCTACCTTCTGGTGATACCAGCTTGATTTGCCAAGACATCCTCCAGCATTCTATCTACACTTCCCATGGTCCCAACCGCCACAAAATCAATCTGTGCAAGTCAGGCCTAAACCAAGAAATGGCCGTTCAGGACTTGTTTGGTCACAAAATGAAGGAGATGGGGTTGATCTTAGGGAGGGCGAAGAAGGTGTTGAGATTGTGAAGGTGTTGGCTTGCTTATGACTTGTAAAGATGAGCAAGCTTACGGTTGATGCAAACGGGCTCGAGTGTTTGAATACGGTTTGTATTAACACTTGGTTTACGAACTTGTGTTGTTCTCCGTTATTCCACTGTGTGTTGGAAATAGGCGGAGACCCTATTTATACAAGTCATTGAGCCTCATTCACGTTTCTCGTGGGAAGTGGAGGTAGTGGAATGATGGAGTAGTGGAGTTGTGTGTCGGTAACACACGACCCAGGTCTTGCCCACTTTTTCTGTTCATCTCTAACCGTCCATGACTTCCTAACACGTTCTTGTGATGGCGCGTTGCCTGCCGTAAACCGCCAGACCAATACCCCGATAAGTATCCCCCGGTTTGCGACATGATTGATGTCTGGAATGTGGATCGTGGATCCACGAAAGATAGCATGTAATCTTGAGTTGAATAAATCGCGTTATTCGAGAAAGTCTTGACCATACATGCGTGTTGACGGCATGATGATGTAGGTGCTTCCGTTCCCTCATGAAAGCGCGATTCGATTTGACCGTCAAAGCGGATCGTAACCCGACTCGCCGGAAGCAAAAATTCTCCGGTCCGTCATAATCTCCCCTGTCTAAGGCCTCTTTGAGGATAAAAAAAGCTTACATGGTGCACCATTGAGAAGAATAGATGTGGATACAGTAGAGATACATTGCTCAATCATTTTACACCAAACATCAGAGAACCCAAGAGATTTCAAATTAGCTATTAATAAGGACCATTCAACCCTGTCAAAAGATTTACTCATGTCTAGTTTTATAGTTATACCATCATCTCTAGCTTTAGTTATTTTCAAAGAATCAATCATTTCATGAGCAATTATAATATTATCCTGTATAAGTCTACCAGAAATGAAAGCAGTCTGAGTTGAAGCTATAATTTTGTGTAAAGTTTCTCAAGTCTAGAAGCAAGTAACTTAGAGATGATCTTATAAGCTACATTACACAAACTTATAGGTCTAAAATCAACGACACTTTTAGGACATGAAGATTTAGGAATAAGAGTAATGAAATTATGGTTAAGTTGTTTTAAAATATGTTGGGTCTCAAAGAAAGTTTTAACCATATTCACAACATCCATACCCGCTGTGTCCCACATCAATTGATAGAAACCTGTAGGAAAACCATCTGGACCAGGAGTGGTCCATGGTTTCATCTCAAAAACAATCATTTTGACTTCATCATAAGTAGGAGGAGCAGTAAACATCACATTATCAGCCTCTGAAATACAAGGACTAACATTAAGAAGATAGGAATCTGGCTTGTCAGGATTAGTTGTTTTACTCATACAAGCAAAGTGTCTTAAGAGTTCATTTGTTATATCTTCTCTATCAGAGCACCACATACCATTACTACACTGGATAGAGTCTATTTGAGTTATTCTCCTCCTAAAAATAGCTTTTTGGTGAATGTAGGTTGTGTTCCTATCATCAAATTTCAAGTATCATCTCTATTCCTTTGTTCTCAGAAGTCTGCTTCAGCATCATACCAGAATTTGAGTTTTTCAGTCAGTTCTATCACCTGACTAGAATTAAACATATTTCTGTTCCTGGTTAAAACAACAAGCTGAGATTAAATTTTAATAATCTGAGTATTGATATTGCCAAAGTGATTATAGTTATAATCTTTTAAAATATGCTTGGTATCAAACAAATTCCTAGTAAGTTTAAAAGCATTTGAACCTGAAGTTCGCTTGCCCCAATTAGACTTGACCAATTCAGTACAAGAATTATCCTTAAACCAAGCTTTATTGACCCTGAATGACTTTTTTGTGTTATTATCAAGTTTAGAGGGGACCAGCAGGATGAGACAATGGTCACTAGCAAAAGAGTTAAAATGATATAGACCAACATGTTGGTAATTATCAAAAAAATCTAAGCTAACACAAGCTCTATCCAGTCTTTCTAGGATTAATTCATCATCATTTCTTTTATTAGTCCAGGTAAAGGGATTACCTATGTAATGCATACTATAAAGACCTGTATCATGAAGTAAAGCTTTAGCAAAGTCTAGATCAGATTGCAGAGGAATGTTACCGCCTTTTTTTTCTTTAGAGGCAATAATAAAATTCAAATCACCTAGAAAAATCCAAGTATTATTATGACTAAGTCTAATATCACCCAGATAATTCCATTGAGTTTCTATAGCACTGTCATTTAAGGCACCATATATAAAAGAAACTAGAGAAACAACATTTTTAGAGTTCAGCTTGACTAGGCAATTAATGATATTTTGGTTAGTACCCACAATTGAGAGATCTACACCATCTTTCCACATAAGACAAATACCACCAGACAATCCATTAGGATTATGAAACCTAACATTAGGACATTTATATCTAGCTGTAAGAAATTGTATCCTTTTCAGTTGGTTTTTTTTTCAGATAGGAAAGTATCTGGATCATGGGCTCTTATAAGAAACTGGAAATGGTTCCTAGTATCCTTGTTTCCAAAACCACAAACATTCCAAGAAAGAATTTTCATACTGAAATATCTATAAGAAAGAGAATTAATTTGAGTATCGAAAAAGAAATGTTTTAAAGATAAAGGAATGAGAGTTACCTGATTACCTCCATTTTTGTTTCTATTGTGTTCAAAGTTGGCAACAACTTGCTTGTTTTCCTTAGTGGTCAACATCATTGTTGAGGAGTCCTTATGTTGCTTCAAAGTATGATTAAAAGAACCAGAATCAGAGATTGGGATTTGGCTATTTGGAGTAGGTATGATTATCTTTCTTTTTCCTAGTCTAGCATTTCCAACTTCTTCATTAATTTCCTTAGCATCATCTACATTCTTGTTGCTGGAGTTGAAACCTTTAATCATCCAACCATCTTGAGGGGGAACAAATGGTGTATGCTTAGGCAATTTCTTACTTGAAGAACTGGAGCTTGGATTAGAGGTTAAGGCTTTCATTTTTGGCTTGTTAATGCCTTTCTTCAAGTTACCAAACATAAGTGGTTCACCATGTATTTCAACCAACTTAGCAGCTATAACCTTGCAGTTTTCCTTGGAATGCTTTAGGACAAAGCACTCTTTACAGGTTTTGTGAGGTTGTTTTTCATAAAAGAACCTTATCCACCTAGTTGATCCATCTGCAATCACATCTAATGCACCTCTTCTCAAAGGAGTAGTAAGGTTGATTCTAACACAGACTTTGAATACATCACCAGTAGGAGGTAAACCAGTTTTTGGTTCAATTGCTCTGACCTCACCCATAGTTTCACCCATATCATGCACTGCCTTCTGATTCATATGTTCAGGTAATAGATGCTTAACCTGAATCCAAAATTCTTGAGTTTCCCAATCTATATCTTAATAATTCATTGTTTCACAATAATGATGAAGAACTGTTAAATGACCATCAATACTCCAGGGTCTTGTTATAAATACTTTGTTGAGTAAATCCCAGTTTTCAAAAGTAAAAACCATGGTGTTTTATTCAATTTCAAACACCCTAACTTCTTCCTCAGGAATAAAATCCCATGTAAATTTGAGATTCTTCTCTACCTTCTTATCATAAACCTTTCCTTCAGTGATAAGCTTCCAAATTAGTGTGACCTCCATTTCATCTTCCTCTTGTTCATCAGAGAATAGTTCATTGTTATGAAGACTTAATTCAGTCGATGAACCATTCTTTTCCAATATTGTCTCTTTCAGTTTCTCTGAGAGGGTTGAAACTTCATGTTCGCCTTATCATTATTTTGAGCCACTGCGAGATAGGTATTTGGGTTGATGATGATAGTTCGAGAATAATTGTTACGGCCACTATGATATATAGAGCTTACAGAGCCAGTATTAGGGTTTGGGTATTGATTGAGAATATTTCCATTCCGAAGATATGGATCAAATCCTATATTTTCCTCTAATTTTTCTGTTTCATTTATGGAAAGGATGACTATTGAGAAAGTAAACACACTACAAAAAAGGAAACTAATTTTTGAAAAATTCAAAACGGCGAACAAAACTATTGGTTATGGAATGGACTGAGTTGGATTGGGTTTTACCAAAAATATCCGATTCAAACAATTTCCAATCATACTTGAAGAACAGAGAGAGCAAACGCCAAGATATTTTTGAAAGCAAACGCTTAGATTCCTTTGCTACAACGAGCAGAACAACAATGACAGCAAACGCGAAGACCACTTCATTTGATATGGCAAACGACATTAGATTCAAACACACTGCATAAAATAGAGAGAACACGGAGAAATTAGTTAGATATGAAAAGGACTTTATTATGAAGATAAGGAGTAGAACAAGATGCCATTAACCAAGAAATCATGAAAAGATAAATTAGAAATCCAGCTTTTGTAATAATAAATAAGACATTAATATATTTAAGATCGAGAAGGTTACGAATTAAGAAATTCTACCGAGTCATATCCCGATTTGCAGAGAAGAGAGACACCGGAAGTTGTATAACATGCACGATTATAGGCTGAAATCGAGTAAAACTTATCATCCAAGTATAATATCCTTAGGTGCCGCTATGGAAACTCGAAAATACATTTCCAGCCCAACATGGATTAGTCGAAACTATATATAATATCCTTAGAATGATTTTTTTGGGACCATGCTTTTTTTGAGGGGACCATAATTTGATTAGGCCAACTTTCCTATACTTATAAGGGGTGTCCTAAAGTTAGGAAATACTAATTTACCCTTTATCTTAATTTAAATTATAACTAACCTAATAACCACATAACATAATCATATATATATATATCTAATCCAAATAAATCATTAGTCAAAATAAAAAACAAAAACGTGTGAGAGATGAGAGGCAGTAGAAATTTTTAGTTTCAAAAAAATAAATATTCTCTTTTTCTTCCCTCTTTTCGGGACGTTCCTCGTTCGATTGAAAAACCTATCAATTTTAATTCTTTTTTGATTGAAAAAATTGATTAGAGGATCATCAAAATAAGGTTTAAATGGAAATTACAGTACCTTGTTCGGTTAGGAGTAGTTTAAAAAAACTCAAGTTTGCTAACCGAACATTGTGAAACCAAGAACACGAAGAACACTTCGGCTATAAAGAATTTTTTTTTTTCGTAACCGAACTCTTGTATAAAACAACAAATGCTGAGTTCGATTGGTTCGCAAAAATAAATAAAAATTAACCGAACTCCTCTCTGAAACCAATATGTCGTGTTTGGTTGGTTATGTTAGTTGGAATTTTTTTTCCCCTAACCGAACTCTTGTATAGAACAACAAATGCTGAGTTCGGTTGGTTCACAAATTTTTTTTTGCTAACCGAACACTTCTATGCAAACCAATATGTTGAGTTTGGTTGATTAGGCTAGTTGGAAATTTTTTCCCCTAACCGAACTCTTATATAGACAACTAATATTGAGTTCGATTGGTTCGCAATAAAGTTTTTTGCTATCCGAACCCTTCTCTGAAAACTAATATGTTGAGTTCGGTTGGTTAGGCTAGTTGGAAACTTTTTCCCCTACGATTTTTACACTCTTCATATCCTGTTTTGCTCTCCCTTTAACAAAAATCAAAGCCTGTCTTAAGGCGGAACTACATGTGTAGCCGCACATGGGCCAACTCTGTGAAGGTCATTTTTCTAGGTTGCACATGCACCAACATTAAGGCCACTCAAATTCCTTAGTTAAACTTTGTTTTGAACTTTTATGTGTTCGGATTCAAAGCCGAGACCAATTTATTATATATTTCCTTCTTCTTGCAAAGAAAACACTTAATCATGAGCAAAGCAGTACGCCGCAATTGTATTTGAAAATCGTTTTTCAGACACTCGTCGAGTGCATATTTGGTAAGGATGTCAAATATATTCCTAAATGTTTATTACTTTTAACATATGTGCTCTTTTTATCGGTTTCCAGTTGTTCAATTTGATGCATATATGTAAGGCTGCACAAGAACCGGTCAGTATTCCCTGGACCGGACTGGAATCGAAAGGACCGGACCGGTACCGAACCGGAACCGGAGTAAACGGTACAGGGACCGAGACTGAAACTCAAGAACCGGAGTAGACCGATACAGACACTGCTTCTGGGGTTAGTACCGGCAGGAACCGGACCAAAAGAACCGGTTAATATCACCCGTTGAGATCTTGGTTATTTTAATCCTATCCGTCCATCCTAGGTATAGAGTTATCTATTTCTTCTTCTTTTTATCTCGTCTGAACTCTGAAGAGCAGCCTACTACCACCATCTCTAAGTATCTCTATCAGAATTGCATGTTTGAATCTGAATTAGGGTTACAAAGGTGAACAAATTGAGAAGAAGATGGTGATGCTACTGCAGAAATTCAACAGAAAATAGAGATGGTTGTGGTAGAAATTGATATATGCTGTTGAAGAACAAGGAATAAGAAATTGATGCTGCTGAGTAACGAAGGGGTTTTTGATGTATATCGAGAACTTGAATTCGCTGCTGATGTATATCAGAAGGAGGATGTTTCGGTGAAATCAAGATGAGGAAGATGATGTTTTTGTTCAATTGGATCTGAGAATGGTGGTTGTAGAGAATTGGGATTGAATCTGTAAGTTCGAGAAGAATTAGAATATGGGTTTTGGGTAGAATCTGAATTTGTGAAGTACCTTTTAAAAATTGGTGTTGATTTGATTTGAAATTGATCAGAGAAGAAGAGGTTGTTCTCTGTTGTTCATTTAGGAGATAGAGATATTGAATCTGGAAAGAAATATGTTGCCATCGATTCACAAAAAATGAAGATGAGATGATGTAGTGGTTTGTTGGGTTATTGGTGGATTATGAAGACCTGGTGATGGTTATGATATACTGGGAAAGAGGAGGAAAGAAGAAATTGAGAGATTAAACAGTGTTTTTTAATGGGTTCTTATGGATTGCATCTTCTAACTTCTTAGGGATAATTTGTATTTTATAGATTACTAAAACTTATGTTTTTCTAAACTTGATCTTTTTCTGTGTTTTTGTGTCCATTTTATTATATGCCTAGGTGAATGGATGTGTTAAATTACAGGGCATAAGACAAAGAAATGGCCTGAATTTTTGTGTTAAATTTACAGGTAAAAACCCGGTACCGGAGTGGAACCGGACTGGTCTTACAGGTACAGGTACATGTACAGGTCCAGGTACAAATACAGGTACCGGTCCTCAAAATGAGGTACCGGTAAACACCAGGTACAGGGACCGGTTCCATAAGAAAACCGGGCCATACCGGACCATGTGCAGCCTTACATATATGTGCTCTTATAACTAATGAATAGTATAACTAAACCTGTGAAGTCAAAATTATTATCGGTAGTTATCCATACACGTCTCAACTTCTGACTTAAAATTGATTTACTGTTGTTATGAAACACCAAAGATGTCACATTTGTTTAGCTTAGAATTGTGGTTCCTAGTTGATCACTAAGTCTATAAGCACGATACCATTTGGTATAAACAAGTTGTATGACATGCACATAAAAGAAGGCTCCACATATTTGCCACCCTCACTTTTCCTATTTGCCACTCTCATCAGAATTTTTAAAGTAATTCTTTTTTTCAATTCTACTTTTTCCTATTTACTACTTACACAAGTCGAATTCAATTTGATTATAACTATCACCACTTCTAATTTGTCTTCTTCTCCATTAATCTCAATTTTTATTGAAAACCCATTAAAAAATATTAACCCTACGTTAGTACTTTGTTCAATTGGTTCACTATTATGTATAATATCCAAGTCTTAAATGAATATCTCTTAAATGAATATCTCTTATGTATAAATTTTCGATTATATAATATCTCTTATGTATAAACCATTTATTATTTCTTTAACTCTTATCATTTAACTAGTAGAAATCAACGATTTAATCGGAAAATAATCCATAAATCATTATTATGGAAGATTCTACGATTGAAAATCTAGGGCAAAATATCCAAGTCTTAAATGAATGGAACATCCAACAAGATTTTGTTAATTTAGCCGAAAATACGGTCATTGAAGAAGAGTTGGAGGTAAGTAACTGATTTATTTTCGTTTGCTTAGTGTTTTTTCCGTTTTTTTCTTCTTCTAATTTTCGTTGAACTGGTCTCCAGTTTCTGGACGGCCACAAAGTACTTCAATCGTCCAAACAAGGACGACTTTGTAATGAAACAGTCGGCTATAACTGGACGACTATATACTTGGACACGAGATCGTTTCTGGACGACTGCATATATAGCCCAACACGGGTTGGCTGCTCACTCTCTCCAACCCATGGTGCAAATAACAATAATTTTGAAGAACCCTGTTTTAGGGCATACAGAAATCTTTTAGGGCATATTAAGTAAAGACAAAACCGGGTCATTAGATAGTAAATCTAAAATCCCTTAACCAAATATTTTTGATAATGGCAAAACTATCCTATTAGTATTAATGGTTAATACTAATTATTAGTCGTTAATAATACTCATTAGTGATTAATGTTAATGGTTAATATTAATGATTAGTGGTTAATGTATATCAAATTATAATTATAAAAGTTTCTGTGAAATTTTGAGAGAAGAAGAGAAACTTGGTTTTTGGAGAAGGAGAAGTTAAAAAAAAAAAAAAAAACAAGTTTCTTGAGATTATTGTGATTCAAGTTATGGAAATGAATGAAGAAGGTCAATCTTTATCTCGTAAAGCTCAAAAAAATACACATCAATTACAATAATCATTCACATATGGCTGATTATTTGGATTACGAGAATGATTTTACACTAACTCGATCTCATAGTCAACCTCAACCTCAAACACAAAATGATGATTTTTATGATCCAAATCCCCAAAATGAATACGTTGATGAGGAAACTTATGCTAATAGTACATATGTACACTTCTAGATGATGTTTAATGTCCATTTTGTAGGTTGAATTATTTAAGAAATGAATTTTTACGAGAAGTTCGGTTGTCCAGTGTTGGGTTCGGCTTACAATTATCAGCCGAACCTACTTCTGATGAACAGTTCGGCTATTAGTTACTAGCCGAACCTAACTGGTATGATATAAAGATGAACAGTTCGGCTCATTCGAAACACAGTACTTGTTAGCCGAACTTCTACTTTGTAAATTTCGCGCCAACTTACAAGTTAGAAGTTCGGCTAATGAGTGTGTTTTCATAATCAGCCGAACATGTTTCTGAATTTTGATAGGTGCATAATATACATGTTTGGAGTTTCAATTCAATACTTTATTTAGATATATTCTTGCATATTACATTTTATTATATTTGTTTTCTATTGTGCAACATTTGATAGGATGAATCAACCAAAAGAAGTGGAAGTGGCTATAAAACTAATGGAGAATACCAAGGTCCAAATTTAACTCATTCAAATTAAGGATATCTTTTCGACATCTTCAAGATAATAAAAAGATGAAAACAACGCAAAAAGAATGAGGTCATTCCGACATTGGACGAAGAAGTTATGGCCAAAACAAGATCCAAAACTTGAGTCTACAGAGAAGTTCGGCTGATAACTCATCAAAACAAATCAGCCGAACCTGGAGCCTACAAATCAAGGTTTTCGAAGTGTTTATAGAGAGATTTTTGGCTTAAAAGTAATGTAATCGAGCCAGCCGAACCTGAGCTTGAATGTAATCTAATCGAGTTAGCCGAACCTGACAACTACATGGGGTAAATTTCACTTGTCAGGTTCAGCTTGAAAGTAATCTTATGGAGTCAACCGAACCTGGAACCTGACAACCACCTAGAAAGTTCGGTTGTAGTTTAGAAATGAATTATCAGCCGAACTTTTCATAAGCACTTTCAGAACGAAGAACAATGAACAGTTCGACTGATAATTCGTCTCACTTATCAGCCGAACTTCATTCTGTAACCACAAAAAACTTTAGTCTTTTGAAATAATCCTTTCTAATCAACCAAAAACAATAAAATAAGAGACGCGTTTATAGAAAATAGATTTTAATCCTCATTTCAGGAGCTGGTTCTTCATTCGGTTGAATTTCTGCTTCAATTTATGTTTCAAATCCTTCACTTATTCTTGTTCTTCAATTGGCGGATTAGAAGAAAATTTAGAGTGACTACCGACTGTCGGTTTCTTTGTGCAACTTATTATATAGTTATTTTTGATCAACAATCAAATTTTCATGAATCGACGACTAATTTTCAGGATGAAATTTTTTTGTCGACGGTTTCGCGAGAGGGAATTCGCTAGAAAAGAAGAGAAGTTTATTAAGTTTAAAACTGATTTTGATTTTCGGTTTTTAAATTAAGGGTAAGGAAATTTAAAAATTTAAACCATTCAAGGGTATATAGGTAATTGAACTACCCATTAGACACTCCTTATAATGTCACCCTAGATGGGAAAACTATTTTGTATGCCCTCAAATTTTTCAGTATGCCCTAAAAAATGGTTCATTTTGAAATGCAAATATATAGCCCATCATATATCATTGGTTTGATGATGTTGTAACAGGTAAAAGAGATTTTTCCAGTGGGCTTCTACAGCTTGTTTGCGGTTACACCAGTTTTGTCAGTGATGAACGCTTATTGGTTTTGGAAAATCCTTAAAGGATTGATCAAGACTTTATCGAAAGCAAGACACAATCACAGTCAATGAAAACATCTTCATCCATCAAAGCATGTTAAGCCCCTCCCTATACGTAAAATATTTAGGTCCTTCGCAAAAAATGTAAAAAACTTTAGGTTCAACAAATGGAATTAAGGGGTGTTTCTTCAGTCTCAGTTGTCTATTCTCGTAGTTTAATTTTTTTTCTTTCCACTCACTGTATGATCCATTCCAGTATCATTGAAAATTAGGTTTGGTTCAAATAGTAATTCATTACGCTGGATATTGGCTTTCAAAATACTTTTTTCAAATATGTGATGTCAACAAAAATTAATCAGAAAGATCTAGAATTGACTTGTGCAGACAGGCAAACGTGGTTGCAACAAATCAAGAAGTGTATGTTTCTCTTGGTTGTTTCTGCTTTCGATGAGAATTCTTAAATAATTTGTTTGATGACACTGAATTAGTAGATAAAGATATAGAAATTAGAGGACGTAGTTGTTTTGGGGTAAAAACTGATTATGCTGTTTTTGGTAAATTTGGGTGTGTTGATGAGAAATGAATTCAAACCCTAAACAAATGCACTGCACGCGAGTACTTTTAGATTCGAGAAATCAATCTGTAAGACTCTGGCCTAAACAAAGAAATGGCCGTTCCAGATTCAATTCGGTCACAAAGTAAAGGAGAAGGGTTGATCTTAGGGAGGGAAGCGAAGAAGGTGTTTTGAGATCAGAATGTTGAATTATGAAGGTGTGGCTGTTTAATGACTTGTATCATAATATGGTTTCTGGATACTTGTGTTGATAACACCTGTGTTCAGAATAGGTTGAAAACCTATTTATACAAGTCATTGAGCGCATCCTGATCTCATAGGAAGTGGAGGAAGTTGAGTAGTGGAGAAGTGGAATTGTGCAGAAAGTGGTGATCATCGTGTTTCCGTAATGAGGGAAGACTGGTCACACTTTCACCCACTACTCTCATTACAGTTAACCTTCCGTCCTTTCCTGACAGTTCCTCGTGATGGGCGTGTTGCACGCCGCACGCTGTAAATCGCCAGACCAATACCCTAGTGTGCATCCCCCAGTTTGTGACATGTTTGATGTCTCGAGTGAATGGGTAAAGTCATGAGACTTGCCGCTAAAATCAGCACATAGTTCTTTTAGGTTAAATGATAAGTCATTCGTGAAATCAATATTTGCATATCATTGCTTATAATCGATGTATATAAAGCATCGCTTTCAAATAAACAGCTGAAAAAATAATCGATGTGCTAGAAGCATCGTTGTTTTAGAGCTCGATCGAATCAGTCACCAATTGAGCGTCTTAAAGAAGTAGCACGACCGGCCACCTTTGGGTGATCGTTTGAGGACCCTATGGGCGAGCTAACACATGGTCGATCGCTCCATATGAAGGAGGGGTGGCCGGTGATCACAGTGCTACCCTATTGGTTTTCTGAAAATAAATCTACACCATCCAACAAGGCTAGCGAAGTTGGATGGACGAGATGATTTGCGGCAGTTATATATTTCCGTTGACGCAATTTAGGGTTTAGAAACCATGCGGCCAACCCTATTTTGGCTAATCGATCCAAAGCACTGGCGCTGATTTGAACAGGCCGATCGGCCATGTGCAAACACGGGCCGCTTGTGAGCACGCTAACATCTCCTGGGCCATCAAAAATTAGATCTAAGCCACTCAATTCGGCTGGCGAAGATGGGTAGTCAGGACTGATTTGTGATAGTTGTATCATGCCGCAACCCATATTAGGGTTTGAAATGGCGCGTTCGCTCTAGTTTAGGCAAACATTTTGACATTCTCTCGGACTTACCGTGGGCAGTGTCGATCAACCAAGGGAGAAGTTGGGCCGCCAACGAACACGCCAAAGACTTCTTTGATCGTTCGAAATATGATCTACGCCGTTCAACTAGGCCGGCTAAGTTGAACGGATACAATGGGTTTTGAGACCGTTTTTGCCGGTCTTAGCTCATTTGATCTTGTTTTTCCAATAGCGCGATCACCCACATTAGGGTCAATCGTTCGAAGCGCTGCGGATGTACTAGATGGGATTCGCTCGGTCAGGATGCTAGTGGGCCCGCCGGTGGTCATCGTGATGATCATCTAGTTCCGCTAGGAGTAGGCTAGGCCTGTTGAATTGTGTGGCCAAATCGTGTGGCCGTGATCGTTTTTTAAGAGTGATATGGATAGTCTAGATTTTCCTTAAGGAATTTAAACGCGTTCGATCGCGCTAAATTTTAATTAAAAAGTGTGTAAACACGCTAATATCTTTGTCACAGAGTGGTGTAGCCTACGCGAGTGTTTTCATGCATGTCTCAATATTGACATTTCAGAAGATTCATGCAACTCCGCTGAGAGTGAACATTAATCGTCATGTCATGCCAATATCAAGAGTTCGGCTGGGAACATAGCATAGGAAAATACCAGGAAGGCTTCGGCATTAGTGATTAATGCAGCTAGGAGCTTAAGCACTCATTAGGCTCTATACTAGTGAACAATTCATCTAGGAGCTTGAGTTTCAATGTAATATGAAGATAGACATAGGCACTCATCAGGTTCTGATACATTCTCCAAATTCCCTGCGGAATATAGATATATCAAGGTAGACAGACTTTTACGCTTTTTGCCTAAGCTAAAAACCACCATCAACATTAAGTCCCCTGCTTAGCACGTAACAATGACATTGTTGCGGGGTAAGCACTAGATGTTGATAGACGGAAAATAAAATTGAGAAGACGAAGCAGGTAGATATTACAAGGGAAATCCAAATTGACCTTCAGCAGTGGGATCGCGCGGCCAGTGGCTTTCGTAGTAGTGTTTTGCTAGATCAGCTATGGGTATGAGTGCGGTGCGCCCGGCCATCTATTCCTGTTCATGGAGCAAGAAGGAATCCTTCTTCTATTCAAACTCTGGAAACTCTGTTCGTATGAAAGGGGTATCGACCCTCTTCTGTTTTGTGTTGCTCGTACGGCTCCATGCTTGCGTCTGCAACGGCCGGCTCCTCTTCGTCACTGTCAGCAGCTCGATCACAAGCGTGCTAATCATCAACGGCAAGGTAAGTTCATCTTGTCTTCACATTTTAGTTATGGGTGTAATATCCATGAGAAGTTGATAAAACTTGGACATTTAGCTCGGTGTGAATGACTTTCTTTGTTAGCGGTGGTAGAGCGAGCGTCAACGACAACAAAGTAATCCCCAATAGTTATAATCAGCAGCAAGGTGAGCCAGGGAGAACTCAAGGTAGGTGTTGTTTTCTCTTTTGCGCATGTAGCCACCCAACAAGTACCATCGATCTTCTCTAGAATGTGTAATAAGGTTCTGACTCCCGAGAAGAATGAGTATCTAACCTCTCCAGTGGATTTCAAAGTTTACCAAACTCCATTGTACTCCTGGGGTGTATGGATGAAATATATGTTCCGCAATGATCATGTTAGGGATAATCTTGGAGAGTGTAGCTGCGTTGTTGATCCATCCTCGACTTTAAGTTATTTGGTGCATGGACTGCTGAGTCGCAATTAAAATGTTCTTTAAACTCATGAGAATTGACTGGCACGAAATTGTATTTATTATGACTCTTTAGCTCATATGTATATTCTTATGATATGCTTGGAAGGCTTGTATGGGAAAGATCTTCCGGAGCCGTTGAGTGAAGTAGACGAGCTGAGAGGTGTTTCGTTGCCGACGTGCTGCTATCAAGTCTTCAAGGAATTCGTTCCAAGCGACATTCTTTGAATCATCTTCTGAATCTTGGATTGTTGTATGAAATGGAATGCGATGAGCAGTCCCAAGTTACACTTCTGTTTGGTTACCAGAGTTGTACTTTTTGAGCCGGCTTGGGAATACAATACGTTCTTGCAAGGAGTTATAGATGCGTGCTAGATCCGATGGCATGGCGGATATGTTAAAATATCTCTGCGGCGTACTTTTGGAGTCTTCGATGCACGTGTACGGCTTCATGTTAAGAAATTCATGCGGTTCATAAAGCTTTGACAATGATGATACTAATATCACCAATAACCTGGTTGAGGGACGTGAAGGCATCCCTCGCTGGAAGTCTCCATGTGTAATTATTCTGAGCATATTTTCTCCTGAAAGATGTACTTCCATTATATTTGCTGGTAAGGTGGTTGACGAATTGATGAAGGCGGCAATCTTTTGGATTCGTCACTTGTTGATCAGAGTCGTGTTTGATAGATCTGTATTTTATCCAAACTTTTGGAAGCTCATGTACCCCTTCCATAGGAAATTGGAAATCTAGAAACACCGATTCTGATTTTGTCGGCGATGTGGCAGACATGATGCAGTTGGTATGTTTAGCTTGCTGAGGCGTTGAAGCGGCTTCGGCCTCTGAAGAGGACATTAAATCGGCCGGAGAGAACGCCGGCGCTCTTGGAGAGAGCGTTAAGCGGCCGGTGAGAGCGTTGAAGCGGCTTCTGGAGAGAGCGTTGAAGCGGCTTCCAGAGAGAAAACGTTGAAGCGGCTTCGGGAGAGAGCGTTGAAGCGGCTTCCAGAGAGAAAACGTTGAAGCGGCTTCGGGAGAGAGCGTTGAAGCGACTTCTGGAGAGAGCGTTGAAGCGGCTTCAGGAGAGAACTCCAGTGAGGGCGCCCTTAACCCTTGTTTTCGAAAAATGAGTTCTTCCCATTCTTCTGAGGCGATAGATATGGAAAATGGGAAGACGGCACACAAATAGTGCTGGTCGGCAAGTCGTGTTTTCTCATCATGGGAAAGAATATTGTTTCTACTGTAACATCTCAACGCATGAAACGCTGGTTCGAAATAGGGGAAATAACAATAATGGTTAATGATTCGACCAACCTTCAGTTTGATTTTCCCATGCAAATTACATGCTTCTTGATTGACCATCTCTCTTGTGTTGAAGAAGTCCTTGACGGACGGCGAAGGAATTTCATGCTGAGCCTCAGTCCCCAAGTGTGGTTTACGTGGCTCTATCCTGTATGGTCGATGGGTTGACCATGATGAGGGTATCACCCTCTTGCATCCATGCTGATGACTATGTACAAAACAGGTTGGCTGGAGCTTGGATGTCTACGATCATGATCCTTGACAGGGACGATTGATGACTACAGGCATAAATCTCTTTTAGGAGCAACTCCGAACCCACTCTGTTGTTGCTGGTTCGAATGTATGCTGAGGCCAGAAAACAAAGATACCGGATTAGTGAAGATTTTGGAAACAACACAAAGTTTCACATAAACTTTTTAGCTCAAGATTTTACCTTAATTAGGAGAACCCAAATGATTTGGGCAGCTAGATTTTCTGTTTTTTGTAACAAGTATGCCATCACTCATAATTGGCTAGACATAGGGCTGTCAACGGCACTTAACGTAACGGATATTGGCTCTGCCGCTGCCGTTGCCATTAAAATTAGCGGTTAACCGATATCCGTTAAGTTCCGACGGAAATATGAAATTCAATACCATTACCGTTACGTTGGACTTACCGGTTAACGGATAATTTTCCTAATTACCATCCGTTAACCCATGAACCCCAAAACTCGTTCCATCAAGAACCCTAAATTCAATCACCATCACCGCTTTCATCCTCTAAAACTTAGCTTCATCTGTAATACCACTCCAAAACCTCAATTCATTCATTACCCATTTCAACTCATCATCCTAGAACGTAAATTTCATCATCCATTCATCCTCTGAGTTCTTCTTACAAACCCCAGCTTCTTCAATTATTCCCCAAACAACCTCCGAACATCAATTAATCAACAACCCTTTCATTCTATGACTATCATCATCTCAACTCACTGATCAATTCCAAACAACTTCGAAGATAAGTCTAAAAACCCTAATTTGATTTCTTCTGATTTCTTTATTTAATCCATAATTGATCTCTTCCCTAATTCACAACAACATCATCTTAGTCCTTGTTTACATATTTTCGTCCATTGATTCTGCTCGACAATACCTCACTTTCAGTTCACAATTACGCAGAGAAGAATAGAGGAAAGAAGAAGAAGAATGACGAAGAAGAAAGAATATTATGAACTTATCTTCTTGGTCGACTAGTCACATTATCGGTTAACAGAACTTAGGCTAACGGAAATAGGCCAACCGTTGCCGTTACGGTAGGATGAAATTATCCGCTACGTTATCGGTTACCGGTATAACGGAACTAAACCTAACGGCAACCGGGTAATCGGATTCGGCTAACGGTTAACGGTTTTCCATTGACAGGCCTAGCTAGACCATAGTTTAAGAGTGTAACAGTGTACCGTAATTCCCTTCATGGAATTTATGGTACTTTTATATCAATGGTACGAGGAAAACCTCTTTTTCTAAAAAAGAAAAAAAAAAAGATTTGGCTTTCCCCTACCTGGGCAGATAGATGGCATACTACTTTTTCGCTTCTCGCATCTTATACTACATTATATATATACGTGTTATCGTGTTTGTATTTTGTCGGTTAAACTGTCATCATATCATAGTATTCCATATTCTAAAAGTATTATTATTGATTGATCAAAATTATGTAGATCTCTTTTTCAGTTAAGCAGTGGTCTTTATTCCTTCAAACATTCCACATAGTCTCCTCCGTTTAATATTAGGTGGTAGCTTATACTCTAAGCTCTATCTTTCTTTAATTCCTTAGAAAAGCTGTCATCCTTCTTCTACTTAATCTCCATGCAGAATAACTTTAATCCTAACACTTTGTGCAAAAGTACTTCACTTGTATATTTTTAGATAGATGTGATCTGTACCGTATGCACTAATTAGTATTAGTATATGCATAATAGTTTGAATTCCCAAAATTTGTAAACACCAACACTAATCTTTGCACACTCTCTAATCCTTTTGTTGATAACCTCGGGTCCTCGGCCATGCAGTGCTATAGAAAAAACTTGGCTTGGGCCTGCTCCGGCCCACAGGAGTAAATCCTAGCATATATCTCTCTCTCCCACTCTCTCCCACTCTCTCTCTGGGAATATATTGGTGGCACGAAGAGAATAAGGTTATCTTAATGATTGGTTTAGGTTTCGTTCTAAAAAGATGGCAAAAGAGAGAGAAGTATCATGATCCGGGGTTTAGGGATTGGCTAATGACTCACCTGATCAGTCTGACCGAAAAAGCATGGCTGCTAATGGGGGACCGGAATTAGCAGAGGTACCGTTTGAGTGATCCGACGGTCAGGATCGGATATAACTCTTTTGTCTCATATAAAACGGTACCCCTGAAAATTCCGGTCTCCCCATGAGCAGCCTTGCGAAAAAGCATCAAATTTTGTGGAGTTACTTCACATCCTAATGAGGTATTTTATTAGGCCCATTGTAATTGAACGCGCAATTGGGGGATTAAAAAAACTAATTGGGGATAGAGGAAAAAGATAAAAACTGGATTTAAATATCAAATCAGGGTCACCCCTTATCTAAGTATTTTATCTAATTCCTAATCTACCCCTTACTAATCATGTTTAGTGGTTAAATATAATTAGTTAAGTTAATAGATTAGTTTGATAATCATTAGAATAAATCATTATCATTGAATTTGTTGATACAACAACATCAAATCAAGATATTTATGATCATGAAGGTTTGGGTGAAGAACCAACCTAGGAAAGTAAACTAGCTGAACATATAAGTGCTCCAATTACTCATATATAGGTATTAATGTATTGAAATTTGATTTTTTTTTCATTGAATTCGCCATTGTTGCGCCTGAAAAACTCAGTGCCGGCATGGTAAGAGTATGAATACCATGCCGGCAATGACCAAACCGGCATGGTATCATACTTTCACCATGCCGGTACACAATATCCCCCAATTTTGAAAATTGGAAGTACACTACCGGCATGGTTGATTCCCAAGTGTACCGTGCCGGTTTGAGGACAAAAACATACAAAAAACTTGTCTAAAATAACAAGTACTGGCATGGTATTCATCTTAAAAAACCATGCCGGAACTAGTACCGGCATGGTATTCATCCTAAAAAACCATGCCGGAACTAGTACCGGCATGGTATTCATCATAAAAAAACCATGCCGGCACTAGTACCGGCATGGTATTCATCCTAAAAACTACGCCGGAACAAAAAAATAGTAGGGTATTCATCATAAACACAAGTCGAGAGTGGATTGAAAGTTTATGATTCTAACCCAAACGAAGTTTTAAAACAACAACAACACTTTAAATATGATTAGGTATCATGTACCTTCTCAATAAAGCCATTTCTTCTTCTTCTTCTTCTTCTTCTTCTTCTTCAAGAACAATTCAATTTAACCTATCTTTAAGAACTTGTTAGGGTTTGATTTTGATTTTGATTTTTAGTTTTAAATTTTAATTTAGATGGAAGGGTATTTTAGTATTTCCGCCCCCAAAATACACCCCTTAACGGATATTATTAGATGGGGTTAGTAATTCATATCCCCCAATTAGTTTTTTTATCCCCAATTGCGCGTTCTTGTAATTCAACCGAATCATGCTATTCTTACAAAATGGACGTCTTGCATTTTAGGAGGAAAGATTTAAGCTCTTGTAGTGTGTTCACAGCTCTGAGTCCACCTAATTTGAAATTGAATGATACACAAAAAGTATTTATTTTTTTAGATTGCACTCAGTGGGGTGAGCATTTTATCCGTCATCCGCGGATTTAACCGGGACAAACCGTATTTGTGCGGATGGATGCCCGAACCGTTCGTTAATGGGTTGGACGCGGATGAGATTTTTGAAATCCAACGGATTACGGATTGGACTCGGATGCAACCTTGAAAATCCGTTGGACATCCATACCCGTTAGATTAAGGGTATTTCTATAGTTTTTAGAAAATATATGGATAGTTTTGGAACTTTTAAAGTGTTTGCTTGGAGTGTTGTCCATGGCAGTTCTATAAGAAGTCATCTATATTTGCTTTATTTTTTCATTATAAATCTTAACTAACACAAGTCCATTGGATTATCCGCACCTAACTGTTTCATCCGTGCATCCATTGGATGCAAATCTGTTAGACGTTGGATTGGATTGGATGCGGAAGGCAAATTTGAAATACGTAGTAAATTGGATTGGATGCGGATGAGGTGAAAACCGGTCCATACCGGCCCATGCTCACCCCTAGCACTCACTCAGTTAAAACAATAATCCTATTATTGGGGTTTTGAAGTCAACGGCCTTTTGGGGGCTTTTTTGGGTCATTAATAGTAAATCTATAACCCCTTATCCAACTATTTTCAATAATGCCTAAAGTGCCCCCAATTTGATTAGTGTTAATTATGGAGATTAACCAAATTAATAATAATTAGATATAGATTAAGATTAATCATTCGACTAATTTTTTTTCATCAATTTTTTTTTCGTTGAATTTTTTTTTCCTCTTTTTTTTTGGATTCAGGAAGATGATTTTGAAAAAAAAAAATTACACTTTTTGAATTTTTTTAAAATACTCAGGAGAACCTTATACTTGATTCCTAACAATAATTTTGTTGATTCAATACCGATAAAAATTGGAAAAAATATGGGTTTTTTTTGCAGTTACGGTTGAGAAATATTGTCGACCCAGCCATGAATAATAATTTACGGCTCGGAATTGAAAATTTCCCAGCCGTAGATTACTTTCGCGGCTGGGTCGACAGGAACTCCCAACCGATTTTTTTTCTACTATTTTTTGTAAGTATCAGAAACAGTTACGGCTAGGTTTTCCAAGCCGAAAATTCAAGTTACGCCTGGGGAACTATACGGCTAGATTTTCCTAGACGTGAGCTATTCTGATAATCACATAAAAAATATAAACAGAGGCCTAGTTTTGGGAAAATACATGTTTCCCAACCGTGAACCTAACCTGCACGAAGGAAAGTAAGAACTCCCAACCGTTTACGGCTAGGTTTTCCAAGCCGAAAAACCCTGGGGAACCTAGCCGAAAGTAAGCATTTTCGGCGGGAAAAACCTAACCGAAACTAGGCCTCTGTTTATATTTTTTATGTGATTATCAGAATAGCTTACGGCTAGGAAAATCTAGCCGTATACACTCTTTTACGGTTGGGAGTTCTTACTTTCCTAACCGTACAGGTAGGTTCAGGGTTCACGGTTGGGAAACATGTATTTTCCCAACCGTAATACATGATTCACGGTTGGGAAAGTGTGAACTCCGAGCCGTTATATAGTTTCGGAAACTTTTTTTTTTACTCAAATTAATCAAATCGAATTTTTAAGTCAATCAAAAGTAAAAATAAATGGTGGGTTTTCTTAGTTTTGGTTTTTTCTATCATCTCTACACGCAATGGAGAAGATGAAGAAGAAGAGAGAAATAAAAATAATATATTTTTTTTTTAATGATCATCATCTTCATCACGATGCAATGAAGAATCACGATGTTATGGAGAAGAAATAGAAGAGAGAAAGAAGAATTATAGATTTAAGTTTTTTATTGATCATGATTTCATCATGATGAAATATGATCATCATTTTCATCATGATGAAATGAAGGAGAAGAGAAGAAGAAGAAGAAGAGAAGATTTTTTTTTTTTTTTTTTTTTTTTATAATCATTCTATTTTCATCAATAATAACACCATATTTTTTTTTTTTTTTTGTAAGAGTTAGATAATTAATATAACGATTATTACATTAATAGTTGGAAGCCTAACAAGCTAAGCTCCAACAACATACTACTACATTAATTGAACAGGTTGTTGTGTTAGCCTACCAGCGAGCCTCATGGGTAACCTAGCCAAGGGAGCCGAAGCGGATGGGGGGCTGAGATTGTGTCACAAGGGGGGCAAACTAACTCTACCTTCCATGTTAATTCCTGCAATATTACGCCATTGGGGGATCGAACCTGAGACCTCCTGGAGCGCATGAATCTTTCGAAAACAGGGATGACCAGCTGAGCTAGGTGCCCGTTTATAGTTAGATTATAGTTATAATATATTATAGTTAACATGATATGTTTATAGGAAAGGATATATTTGACCTTTACTATTGATTTGGTTTCCCCCTATCCATATTAGGATGTTAGAACTCAATAAAGCCCCAAAAATCTATGGATTTTAAAGCACGGATAATAGGATTCTAAAACAAGCCAATTTTTGCCACATGGATCAAGAGCAGTATACAAGAATTCTTTTGTTTCGACGAGCTAGTAACTCTTTTTTTTTTCCATGAAAAATCATATCATAAGAAAATATATAATTTTCTTCAATCCAAAACGGTGATTATATGGTTATTTACAAGAAAATATATATCATAATGTTTATGTGGTGTGGCGGAATTCTGGTCAACATACCTAGATATTTGACAGCGACAGATACAAAAACTGATTTCACAGAGGGAGACCACCGCTTAACATGAAGAAATGCCTCAAGAGAGACCACCGCTCATCAAAGGGACACACTAGCAAAATTCTACCTTTACATGATAAGGCTCAGCCTCACCTCCTCTTCAATTTACACACAATTTCTAAGGTATTTCTTGCCTCTTACGTATCTCATCCTAGTCATGCTCACAAATCAACGAACATTCCTCTATCTCCGCCAACATCGTTTACAGAGAATATCCTACCCTATTGATACGTCATCACAAAGGCTAACTCAGTCACACAAAATGGAGGGACATCTATTAGAGTCTTTGTCTAGCAAGCATACAACGTGTGTGAGAAATGCAAGACTTATTTCTTACGGCACAAGAAATTAAAGGCGTGTAAACGAATAAGAGGATAAACTCAACCAATTTTTCCCTAGTTATTTTTGAAAAGACATGAAGGGTGCTCCGCACTACAGGTAATCCCTATTTTCACTGACCTAAGATTAGAGAATTCGGCTACAAATAGGTCATCTATTCACCAAGCTAAATACAACTTTCTCAAAAAATCTCAAAGCAATTCTTCTATATGCTTATAATTCTCTGATCTCTCTCTTGTTCTCAGTTTCTCTTCCTAAGACCAGCCCTAATCTCTTATATGGCTGAATATGCCCTTGAACGATCATTCCTCTTGGTTTAGGCGGGGAATGTTCGTGCTTTACTTCCCGAATCTCACTTTCAGAAATCCTAGAATCCCACTTCTATCCTCTCACCGATTTTAAAAATTACAAGATGTCAAAGAAATGTGTAGTTAGCAAACTTTGGGGTCACACAAATTTGTAGTTGTGATACATATTTTGAGTCATTAAACAAGAGTTTTGAGTACAAGTACTTTTTAGGTCACTAGATGAATCTTAAGTCAAAGTGTACACAAGATTTATTTCGTGATGCAAATGGTAAGTGAAGAGGTATATTTTGAGTCGCAATGGAAAATTTAGGATCACAATTGCAAATTTGGTGTACAGATTTTACATCACAATGTCATCTTTTGAGCAACAAAATTAATTTCAAATTACAAAACAAATGTTGGGTCCGATGAAAATTTTGGCCAAGTGCAAATTTTAGATCATAGCTCAGAGTAGATTTTATGTCATGGCGGTAGATTTGAAACCTAAATTTATTCATCTTTCCATATTGTGTATTATGATGTTCACCCCTTCTAAAGAAAATAAAATCTTGCATACTACACGGTAATTTAAGAGACCTCAATTGGTTAAAATAGTTGTGTCCAAAAAACGCGCATGTTGTTACTTGGTAATAGTAAATACACGGTTATGATTACGGATTGTTAATTATAAAACTTGATTTCGGTAGTTTGTGTTGTAGATAAATCTGGATTCCATTCCATGTTTGGTGAATCTTATTATAATAATATAAAATTCTATTTTGGATATAATCCTGATATTACCAATATAACCTCCAGTTAGACAACTACCAATCCATATACATTGATGGTAGAAATGTAATACACTAAGCATATATTTATAAAAATAGATTAAAAACTTAAAATCCAACTAATGTTCTTTGAATTATTCATTTAACGTTACAAATATAAATATTAAATTTTCGGTATAAAGCCAAAAAAAAAAAAAAAAAAAAAAAAAAAAAGATCAAAATATGTTGTTAAAAGAATCCAAGATAAAAGTATGTGTGTTCTTCCTTGTCGAATAGAGAGAAAAGGGAACTATGATTTCTCGTAACTAAGGAAATCGAACCTTTCCTTTGTTAGCCTCTCTCAGCGATTAAACCCTAGCGCCGAGAAAAACTCATCTCGCTTATATTTGTTCCTTGAGAGCATATTTGAGAAGAACAAACCTTCCTAAATCTTTTCATGTTAAATCCTTCGCTCAAAGCTTTTTTCTTTTATTCAACAATAATTGTTTTTATATATTGTTTTTTCCTGCTTTTTTCTAGTTGTTCACCATATATTTCAGCATGGGTTATTGTTAAATGGATTTCCTTCAAAAACAACATCACAAGACCCTACACCACAACAACACACACAACAAATACGAAGACTCCGATCAAATATTTTTTGACCTATGCGACTACCGAAGATCGGTTCCTACAAATCCGTAAATCGATGTTATATTAGTTTAGATAGTAAATTTTATGTGATTCAAAACCCTGAGAAATGGTTGGATTACTTGATGATTCGGAAAATATTTTGTTCTAGCACTACTAGATCAAATATGATCTAGCAAAGACCGAGCCAAGCATTTGGCATTTTCTATGACATCAATTAACCACAGTTCAACTACAGTCATACAATTATCCAAAAGATTTTTCAACTGTCCAAGGTGAAGTAACTAAGTGGAAAACTTAAAACCGATAATACCAATTTTGGTCGAGAGCCGGTGATGATCAATACCTAATTGCAATCAAAGAGAGAAAGTAATCTTTTGAGATAACCCCTCGAACCTAAAGTCTAAGTTGTTTTCTCATGAACTTTCAATTTGGTTTGATCAAAAAAATTTAAATCAATACGTTATGACTTTACACATAATCTCCTTTTTGGCATTAACCAAAACCCTTAAATTCCCACCTGGCAAAAGAGCATTCATCCCCTCCATTAACCTCGGTTAATGATAGCAAGAGCTAAGAATCAAATAAGAACTTCTCTTTAATTCCCCACAAGTGTTTTGAAACTCTGGAACGAAATATATTAACAATATAATCTATCACAACCTATTTCACTGGATGGGTTTTGAGAAGGTAAGTAACTCTTCAGCAGATTGAACACCATGAACAAAGATTTAATCAAACCACGATAGCTATACTCGTTTGAGCTCTTGGCAATAATGGGGTTGATGATGAGAGAGCTAAAGGCGCAAATGGGAGAAGGAATTCGTTTAGACCACCATTAGAGATGGATGGTTGAGACGAGAGATGTTGTATACATAGTTAGGTTTTCTATAACTATGGTTTAACCGTAAGTTAGATGATGTCATAAAGTGCCAAATGGTTGGCCTTGGCGCTGCTAGATCAAATATGATCTAGCAGTGCGAGAGCAAAATCTTTTCCTTGATGATCCTAACACATCTTCATTTTGTTGAAGTGTTATTTTGTTTTGGTTGAACAAAACAGAGGTCATTTAAACTTGTTATTGGTTTGTTACCTTGTTCATGTGGTTTACCTTGTTTTTGGTTTTAAAACTAAGATTGGTAGAAATAGTTGAATCTTTGAATTTCTTTTTCTGAAAAAATGGTAAAGTTAATGTAGTAATTGTTTTGAATTTTGTTGACTCTGTAACCGAGTCGCCTTGTAACCATCTCGATCTCGAATCGAGCTATTAATATAGGAAATATAGGAAGTTTCAGGGGGGAAGGAATAGGAAATCTCAACCCATGAGAGAGTTTGTTTAGGAATCTGGAATAGTTTCCTTCCGACCATCCAAACATGGTCTTTAAGAAATAATCACTAACTGAACTTATTCTTGCGTTGCAACTAACTTTTAACAGTTAACCGATTCAAACCGACCCCTCCAACAGTACATGATCAAAAATAATAAAACAAGAAACATAATAAAATCAATCGGATTTCAGACCAAAATAAAACCTGTAGAATTAAATCTTTTGTTATCAAATAAAAAAATCGTTAAAAAATATAATTAAATTGCTCCAGTGAAAAATAATCAAAAATATAATTAAACCTAAGTAACAAGGTTAGCAATGTCACGATTGATCAGAATTTTCTTACTCCGCTCATCATACGGTATAATTCATACCCATGAACTCAAATATGTAATTCATCAGAATTTTGCAGATATCAACTACACTGTAATAGATTAGATGATTCA
The DNA here is from genome assembly GCA_023531295.1 of Papaver armeniacum. Taxonomy (NCBI): domain Eukaryota; kingdom Viridiplantae; phylum Streptophyta; class Magnoliopsida; order Ranunculales; family Papaveraceae; genus Papaver; species Papaver armeniacum. The sequence continues at coordinate 75,466 of JAJJWW010003319.1, read as the reverse complement.
ATTACTAAATTTACTTCTCTCGCTGATAAATACTTCTCTTGAAGAAAACAACAGCCGACGGCGGTGTGATAGGACTCCGACTTCTAATTCGTTTTACCCGTGGAGCACCAGGGCAACTTCTTGGAACTGGAATTTTATGTTCTTCAGATGTTGGTGTTACATATCCATCTTCGACATCACCGTTACCAAGATCACGACAGTCTTCCACCTCTTTCACATGATTATCTGTCGATTGAATTTGCTCACTACCACCAGTAATATTACCTACTTCTTGATCAGTAACAACATGACAACTGCTTATAATTCTCGGACATGAAACAACACTAGTTGGAGCCACCGGTGAACCAGTTTGCGGTGGTGTTCGACATTCATGACCATCTAACAACTCGATTGACCCGTTACTGAAACCATTACTACCTGCTGTTTGATCGATCACGTGGTCATTAGAGCTAGTAATACCGTTTATTGACTTGGACAAAGCCATCGCAGTAATCGCAGTTCTTCTTCTAACTTTTTTTGGTGCTGGTGGACAAGTTCGTGGAACTGGAATCTCGTGTTCCTTAGATGTAGGTGTTTGGCATTCATGGTCGTCGTCATCACCCTCGTAATGCGTCCCATGATCAATGTCGTCCGTATCAACGTCAGGAACATCTCCTGTTTGTAATTGATCAACCTCTTTTGTTCTTTGAGATTTACGAACCTTTGACAGCCGGAATTCCTTATCCGTAGCAGTTGTCATCATGAAAGTACTGGTAAAAAGAACAAACAAACAACTAGCTAACAAGAACTTTAACTATAACTAATATATATGGATAGACTGTTGGGGACAATTCAATGGCTTGCTTAAGAAGGTAGTAGAGAGCTTGGAAAGGGAAGGTGGTAGGAAAAAAGAAAGAGCATCACAATATTCTGTATTTCTTTATCTTTAACTACTGAAGTTTTTTCTTTGTATATAAACTCTTTAATTAGGTTTGAGTTAGGTTGATACAAATTTCTTCTAAGTATAGGACTTCTTTGCTGATTGGTTTTTACAATTTCCATATTGTGATCAAATTCCTTTTTAAATTGAGTTTCCTATTGCTAGAAGCCTACAATGGTCATATTTTTAATGTGGGGTCTCTTCTCTTGTGTACGTGAATTATCATCCAATTTGGTGAGTTTGGATAGGCATTTGGTTTTACGTACCGGTGAATCAGTGCTGATAAATTTCGAATTTAAATTAGAGAAAATCATAAATATAAATCATTCTTACGTGAACTAATTTTTTTTTCCCCTCAGTGGAGCGGAATTTAGCTTACCACCGTTTAGAAGGATCTAGAAAGCCGAATGTGTAAGCTTTCTCCGACCTGCGAACCCTTTAGTCCTCGGCATTATTCTTTCTCCAAGTTCTCTATGTCTTGCTCTTAAGATCTTCTATCTATTATCATCCCTCCACAAAGAGTGGTCAGATAGTGAGCATAGGATACCATAATCACAACAGTTGGTTCTGAATACAACCCTTCACCAACTTCGGCTAAAAATGGGGGTCTTGCTTCTTGTTCACTTAACTGTCACTTAGTCTAAAAGCAAGAGGAAAAACTAACAAACAAAGAAGTTGGGTTGTAATTTGGTTTCTCAAAATTAATTCTGTGATTAAATGCTGCTTATTTAAAATATCTTTGTACCTCAGTTTGATAGGACCCATGTGACATTGACGGCACTGAATTTGCTACAAAATCAGGACCCCCTTGCCCTGGCTATGTTTTCTGTCAAAATTTGATCCTTTGATTGGATGTGTACACATTTGTTCTTTCTACTGATTTTGTCTACATTTCTGAATAACTAAAAAGGAATATGTTTCTATGTTAACAGAGTTATCAATTTTGCGGAATACAATGTTGCTTAAAGGGGTCGTTGAATAAAGGACGGGGGCAGAAGCTGAGCCAGTATAAACGACTGAACGGAAATTCAAACCTGTGGTGTGATGTTTATAAAAACTTAAATGTGGCAAACTAAACTAATCCAAAGTCAGTACTCATTTACTAGGGAAAATTTCGTTTACTAAAAGTCTATCTTTGTGGGAGTTGTTTGAAAACGTTTACTCAATTAATGCCACTATTCTTTGAGTAACGGTTGGGTCCCTGATTTTGGAGCCTTGGAAGACACAAGGGCCCGAGAGTCTGCGGCTGAATTTGTTTTCCTTGCGAGGATGAGATCAACCTACGATTCAAAAAAAGAAAAACAATGTTTACAAGTAATAAATGTGATCAACAACAATAGGGATTACCAAGTATATACAAGTTGAACATAAGGGCCTGCAGTGCAGTGCAGCAGAGGAAAAAAGATTGACAACCTACCATTCTTTCTTCCATCACAACTAAGCAAGGCATTGAGTTAATTGGATCGGTCCACCTGCAACAACTTAAAAAACATGGCATTTGAGGCCAACAATTTCTTTGTTCCCTCCTTGCGCCTACGTTTCGTTCGAGAAATAGTACCATAGATATCTGACGAAGGTATTGTCAATCATCTAGACAGAGTTACTCATGATGTTTTGTATTCAAAAACGCTTTGAATTACAAAAGTTAACCAATTGGATTGTTTAAGTGACATTTGTATTTCCTAAATGCTAGATTATGATACGACAACAGTGATACATCTAAACAGAATTTAGTGTAGCTGCGAATTTCATTTTTCAGCGAGTAAAGTCACTCAAGGAAAGAAACTGGGCTACGCTTGTTGTAAAGTGACATTGATAAGAAAATAATGTGTAGCCCAACCATAGGCCTAAAGTCAGCCAAAAACTCCCTCTCTCAATATTTTGACAGAGGCATACATGGTGAAGTGGCCTTGTCCTAGTTGCAGAAATATAATACATCTCTGACCAGGCTCAGGATTAGAGAATTTGTAATAAACCATTTGTATTCCGCAAGAGAATCAATAAAGCGTATTAAATTAATGGACCCTATAGTCATGTACCTATCATAAATGTGTATATGCATGCCAAATTTTAGGGCTTTCCCAGCAGAAACCTCGTTATTTCATGTGCGCCAATATATACGCCCTTTACGCTATATAAAATACATTATTCATATTCAGAATAGAATTTGACGTCATTCTTGAATTAACGTGTTACCGAAAGTAACATATTTAATACATAGTCACATCGAGTATCGTCTCAAGTCGCAAACTCCCACGGCTGAGTTCCTTAAACATGTTATATCAGCACCATTGTATTCGAACTCGTGCTAGTATAACATTATACTCCAAATCGAGGCATGGCACATTGCTATAAACTCGAATCTTGCATTATATCAGGTTATAATTAATGGCATGAGGATTGTGGCATATTGGCTAGGCACAGCCAAGCTCGTAGCATATGCTGCATATCCCATATCACCTTGGCTAGTTATAGCTAAAGCCATAGTACAACGGCTGCGGCTCATAATGCTCTAGCTAATATAAGAATGGACTAATGGCATACTTGGAATCATCTCAATACAATCGGCCAAGTCCACGGTATAGCCAATCACAACTTGACAAGCTATAGCCGAAATTATGGCATAGCGACTATTGCGCCTAAAAAACCGAGAATTGCGGCCGAGCTTCAAACCCTAAGTTGGCCTGATCACTGGTCGTGTCCGTAGCGCATCTTGCCATGCTCAAGATGACTTAGCCACACCTTAGCCAAGTCTGTAGCATAGCTTTCTATATTAATCTCATCTTGGTCGGCTACGATCGATCAAGCATGTGGCCTAACCTGCCACGCTCGAACAACTTGGTCAGATCTCGTCCAAGTCCTTAACTCACCTGCTACGCCCAAACCGTCTTGGCCAACTGAAGCTAGCTCCCCTGGAAGATTTGTCACTTCCTGTTGGACCTTAGCTAACACTTCATAGGCCTTTGTCCAGTCACATCCAAGTCTGTGGCGTAGCCATTGTGGCTCGAGAGGCTTTGGCCAGTCACGGTTAAGTTCATGTCATGCATACCACGGCTGTTGTGGGACCTTGGCAAGCTATGCCAAGTCCATAACATATTTAACATCACCCCCACGGGTCATAAACACGTTATGGTTAAGTTTACGAAACCCTAATACGCTATTTGGGGTCACGGCTAAACCAACGGCTTAAAAGGGATTCGATCTCAGCTTAGATACACCGATTCTACCTTAGCTCCAACCAATTTCAACTTAGCTATCCTAGTTGAAATAGAAATCCCGTTTTAATAGTCGTAGCCAAATTAAGGCCGTTATGTCCTAGTGACATCATTCATTCACCATAATCGGACAACACCAAACCATAGCCAAATATACATTGGCTTAACCACCATGGATGGCTACTAATATGCTACAATGTCATACATATGCCATAAACGTCTACAGCTAAGATAAGGCCTTACTATTTCAGTCTCAATCACCGTGGGTAGCCTTGAGCATGTTACGCCATTTTTAAGGCCGCGACTTGCTAAGCTCATTCTTAGCACCACCTTCGGTCCACAACATGCCACACGCTACCCTAGGTCCACGGCATGTCACAACATCTCCACTAGACTGTGGCTTGGTTTATTTAACCCATGGCCAAGTTATGGCCCCACCATTTCACCCTCAGCAGTTGTAGCTAAGACAAAACGCGCTAATCCACTATAAAAGCGAAACTTTCCAGGCTAACGCTATTTCAGGCCATGGCGTGCCAAATCCTAATGCCATATTAGGCTTCGCCATGCCATCCTACGCCAATTGTCATAATGACATCTAATCTTGATTGATGCAGCTAAAGCCAAGTACATTGAGCCATTTTTTGGATCTCAGACTGCTAGGACAATTTTAGCGCCACCATAGGATATGACATGCCAAAATCCTAGCGATATTATAGGCCACAATGCAATTTGATATTTTAACGCCACAAATAGGCCATGAACATAACATGCCATATCCCATGCGACTATTTAGCACTCCAAAATATATCACGTAAAGATTCTGTCATGGCATATATTTCTTCACCTTAGCTGTAGTATGTAGGAAAGTGTAAACATGTTATGCTACTTTTACGCCATTAGAATATCATGCTAATGTATAGCATCATAACCAATTATTAACGTGCCAAGCTATCTTTTAACACCTCAACAGGCCGTGAGTATGCCACGACACCTTAGCTGGCCTTGGCAAAGTTGTTTTCACAACAACCCCACAAAACATGATCAAACATGCCTACAATGCATATGGTATAACAACGACTATGATTTAGCCTAAAGAAGATGAAGTCCATGACTCTTCTAAAAAAAAACCACGAAACATCAAAATATGTCACATGGAGGGATTTTTCATGGGGTAAAGAAGATGAAGTCCATGACTCTTCTAAAAAAAAACCACGAAACATCAAAATACGTCGCATGGGGGGATTCTTCATGGGGTATTGGTCTAGTGGTTTATAGCAACATGCGACATGATAACATTCCATGTGAAAAGTTACAAGTAGTGGTGACGGTTATAAGCAGTTGGAGAGATAATGGATATGGTAAAAGGGGTTTCCAAAAACTTCCCTAAAATATCTCCTTACCTCCATTATCTCCATCTCTCCACGACCTCACTAACTCCACTACTTATGAGAAAAGTAGTGTGTATTCTGAACTACTATAAATAGGCTACTTATCCTTTTTCAAAAAAAAAAAAAAAACAAGCTTACGATATCCAAAAGCTCTGTTATTCTTCATAGTTCAATACCCAAATACACAATTCAATACCACTGCATTTCTTTGAATTTTCTGCTTCCCTCCCCTAAGATCAACCCATCTTCCTCTCCTAGAACGGTGCATTTATTTTTCCTAGAAGTAATTATTAGGTACTAACAACACCCAACTTTTTCGTTCGGCAACCTGTATAGAAAAAATATAACACAATTGCAAGAAGAACCAACTTAATGATCCTTGACAATATGTATAGAGTTAATATCTCAACCTCTACTCAATCAGTGTGTATATAAACAGAAGTTCCGTGAACTGGATTGTTAAGCAGAGTACTTGGACGATCTCAAAAATCAATATCCAAGATCAATGTAGTCGTATCCAAGTAATTCAATTGGAATTCTTCCAAGTTGTTAAACTTGTTATCTATACAAGTAAGAGCACTTATCAACGTAGATTGAATACGTACAGACCTGTATAAATCCAATTATAAAGATAAAAAATATAATGCGTAAAAGGAAAAATACAAGACACCAAAAATTTTATTAATGAGGAAACCGCAATAGGAGAAAACCTCGGGACCTCGTCCAGATTGAACACCACATTGTATTAAGCTGCTACAGACACTAGCTTACTATCATACTTCGAACTAGAATAAAGTTCATTCCGAATCTACCCTCCAAGCGATTCAGTTACAGTCACGCTCCTTACATCTCTTGAACCTCGTAACGTTCCACGCACTTGATTCCATTAGCTGACGTCCTTAACATCTTAAGAGTTGCTTTAGCCGAAGTGAAGAATTTTGATACCAATATGCTTCTAACCGGTAAGATTATTTGATTTCCGTTAAAATCAAAGATCAAGGTGTGGAAATTGTTTGTAATAGCAAGCTTGCAAACCTCACAAATCCGGAACTTACGACTCCCGAAGAGCAGCCTAGATTCTTAACCACCTCTCAAGAACAATCGTCGAAATATCAACTAAGATAGGTCTTTAGATATCTATCTTGAGGAATCACAAAATCTGAGACGAAGAAACTTTGTGACTATTATCTATCTTGCCTGAAATAGTTTACAAAAACCTCGATAACGGAAAAGCAAGATCAGGATTCACAAACTATCAAGGTAAAGATATTCGGACATGGCTTCACGAATACCCAAGAGAAGTCTTTTTAGTACGTAGTAAACCAAAAAGGTCAGTAGAGGCAACTCTAGAATCAACTAGGACACAAAGTGTCAGGGATTAATTTTCCCAGTTGAAAGAGATACTCTATTTATAGTTTTCAAAGACCAGGGTTAGCTTAGAATTCAAGCTATGATAACTTGAGAATCAAGCAAACAAAATAGATCTTCAAACTACAATAGAAGTCTATACATGTAGGTTCGGTTAGACTAAGTTCAGTAACCGTGTATATTGACTGTTCGGTTTGGCAAGTTAGCCAAAGAACTTAAAGATACTTGATGTTCATTTAAACACCTAAGAAATTAATCATGATTCAAACACCTAAGTGTTTTAATAAATGAATGAAGTCTTAGAAGTGTTTAAGAGAGTTATAGCAATGCTAAACATATTAAAATAATAAGTCTTTGAGTATCTGCTGAACATTGTCAGGACTGTTGGTCTAACGGTTTGTGCACCACAAGGGTTTTTCACGATTCAGGGTGCAACGGTTCATGAACCGGGTTCGCCAACCCTACTAGACTCTGGAACTCAGTTGACCATAGTTCGTGAACTGGGTTCGCCACCTGCTAGCCAATTAATCCAACCTATAAAATTCATCAGTTCACCAAGGTTTTCTAACCAGGTTCGTGGATTGTTCCCAACTGAACTTATGGTTTGTGAATTGAGTTCGCCAACCTTCCCGTATTTCTGAATCTCAGATATCTATGGTTTGCAAACTGAGTTCGCCAACCTAACCTGAGTACAAATTCAGTAAGTTCATATATCTCTCTTTTGATGATTGAAACATTCCCAAGTTATATAATCATTTGCATGGTAAATTTTCAGTTGATTCAAAAATTAATTCATTGAACTAATATTTTTAAGGACCTTTGAACATCCAATCGCTAATGTAGTTGCAGGAAATCCCACACTACACCCCTCACTCGAATTTGTTTAGTTAATCCATTTGAAGATGAATAACAATATATTTTATTAATTGTTTTCTTGAAAGGTTTACAAAGAAATGTAGAACAGAGCTAAAGAGATTACAATCACTCTTAATTTTCTCTCTCCTAATGACTTGCTTAACAATTCAAAAAGAATCCCCCCTCAACATACTTACTCAACCCTTTATATAGGGTATTACATAGTGGATGACAAAATAAGTCGTCCTTTATTTTCGGAATTCTTCGCGAAGCGTCGCAAATATGTAAGTGTTAGACTTCGCGACACTCCTAAATCTCGCCAAGTCTTCACACTTTTTTCATGTTCTGGCTGTCGTCATCTGATGCGTCATTTAAATTATTTCCTTGCGACGCCTTCGCAACGTAGTTGTTTATTACTCTCGCGAAGTATTGCTGTCGCGATATTCTGGTCCTACATCTTGCCTCTTCTCATGTCTTCTCTGCGAAGAAGAGAATGTCATGAGAACCAATATTTTAAAGTGCCGCAACTGCTCATCTTTATCTCGCGATTGTTCATTTTTACTTGTTTTATTTATGTACGGAATTTATTACAGGTGTTTCTTCTTCCACTCTTTTCTTGACACGTCTCTTTCAACCGTTTGTTCTTGACCATTCACGTCCCATCTCGCATTAAATGCATTTGTTTTCTCGAGGATTCTCTTCTCTATATATAGCTTTCTTACCCTTCTCTTTTTCTCTTTTATTTTCCTTCTGTAAATTTTCTTTAACTCTCTCTCTCCTTCCGTAATTTGCGCTCCTGCTACCACAGTCCTACACTTTTCTCATCCTTTTGATCTTCAATTCTCTATTCATTCCCATACTTCTAACAATGGCTTCACTTGGTCGTACATACACAAATCTTTTTACTGATGTTCAAAAGAAATTACAGGAAAAGGGTTTCACTTTATCAACCATTCCCAATCAAGGATCTTCATCTATCCTTTCTGCAAAATTGTTTTCTGATCATAAAATCATAATTTCGCTGGGTCAACTCCTCGCAGGACTCCTCATTCCTCTGTACAATCCCGAGTTGCCATTATTGTACGAAATTCTTTCTCATGAGAAATTCTCGCGAGCTGTCTATCAATTGAGTGGCGACTGCATCCGTTTAATGCTTGAATTCGCCAATCGTGGCGCTGGTAAAGGATCTTTATACCCTGATAATGTTAGGGATCCTGAGTTTGTAAACTTACAAATAGTTACTGAGAAGTATACCGTGGACAATTTCTTCGCGAATTACTCGGTTATAAATATGAGAAATGATAAATCTCGCTGGGGTGCTCGACTGAAAAAGAATGATAACGTTGATGCTGACAAATTGCTTATGCAAGATATTGATTGGAATTCGGGCAACAATAGTACTCCCCGTCATTCCAAGGATGAGAGATGGTGGGTTGTTCCTTTACTTTTGAGTGGACCTTACATCGCAGGTTCACATGTTCTCCCCACACATCTCGCGAACTATCATCCTTGGGAGTTTAAGTGGCCTGAGAAAACAAAAGAGGTATATTTCCTTTCTTCAATTTCGCTTTGCGACATCTTCTTCCTCTTTCATTTATTAACTTTCAAAAATTTTAGATCACCAGAATGAGAAAGAAATATAGAGAAAGTCCAAAACCGAGTACCCTGGCGATACTTCGATCGCTCACGGATGAAGTAAGAAACATTTTCTTTTGTTATTTCAAACAATATTGTTGCCTCTGTTTCTTATCTTCATGCGTATGTGAAGGTTGAAGTTGAAGATGCTGAAGCTGCGAAGGCTGAAGCTGCGAAGGCTAAAGGCATGGATAAAACTACCTTTCGCAAGGACAAGTCTTCTGCTCCGCTTTCTAAAAAACGGAAAACCCAGCTCTCTTCTCAAACCAATGAAAATTCTGATGAGGGTGAAAATGAGGTTGGTACTTCCTTCGCGAAAGAGAGTCACTTGACTACTTCTGTTATGGCGCAATTGTCCAGTATCTTCTCCGATTCTATGCAAGGATTAGGAGATGATCATCTAATCACTACTTATGGAGCTCTCGCTAAAATTTGCGATGCCCCGCTATTAGAGGATAATGAGTCCTTTCGCGGAGTCTCCCGAACGTTGACCTCCGGGCCACTTAAATGCTCTCACTGCTTTGGTATTTTCACATCCCTTTGTTTCTTTGTGACTTCAATTATAAGCTTTATCTTAATCGTTCCCATATTTCCTTTATAGTCTGGGATATCTTCTTTTGTCGTTGCCTCAGACCTTGAAAAAAGACACCACAATCTTGAAAAGAAAAATTTGCAACTTAAAGAGAAAATCCGAGAACTAGAGGTTGAAGCTGCGACATCTCGCCAGAAAAATGAAAGAATTAAACAGCTGGAGGCTGAGCTTACTTCTCAACAGAATAGAGTATCTACTCTTCAAAGTGCAAATCAGCAGCTTTATGGTATAACAATCTTTACTCCTCAAATCCTTTTTATTTTATCATTTGCTTTTCTTTTCATGACTTACTATTTTCGCAGACATATATAATCTCTCTGAAGAAGCCATTCTTCTCCATTCATTTCCCGAGCCCATGGATGATGACGTCCTTCTTACTCATCTCAATGAATCTTTAAGTAGTTCCTCAAATAAGACTAACCTCCTTCCATTAAAGGATCTTCAATCCAAATGTCATCTCTTAGAGATTGAGCATAGAGCTAGTTTAAGTTTAGCTAATCAATTTAAACGAATGTACCTTAATTCCCATAATAAAACCAAAACCTTAAGGAAGAAAATTAGTAATCTCATAGATGAGAAAGATCGCATTACTAACGAGGTGCACATGCATTAGCAAAATTTCAAAAGTCTCTTCTCGAAGTACAAATTGAACGAGATGAATCCCTTCGCGAATGCCATGCTTATCGAGCGAAAGAACAAGTTCGTTCACTTCTTGTTATAAATAATGATGATGAGTTTGCTTGGGCTGCGAAGGTTCTAGATAATGCCAGGAATAATTTAGGTGTTGATGTTAGCCTTCATGCCGAGCATACTGCCTTGGTTAAGGATATGATATCTGACAGAGAAGGTTGTTTATTATACTTTGCTGTTTCTTATTTCCGTAGCATTGCTGTTAAATTGTTAATATATTGTCATATGTTCTGCAGAATCCGAGAAAAGACTTCAAACAAGGATTGAAGAACTTGAGTCCGAAAAGGACAACTCGCACAAGACTTTTCTCTTCGCAACAACAAATATTCTAAGTCAAGAAACAATCGCAAGCTACAAAGGGCGAACTTTAATAATTATGCGCTTCGTTTTCGCAATCAAACTATTGAGATAGTTTGCAACGATCACAAGATTCCTCTTAGTTCATATCCTTGTCTTCGCGAGAATATTCCCTCAAGATATACTTTTCTCGGATGTCTCGATAGTGATGCTAGCGAAGCGTAAGAATCGCGAAGAGAATGATGAAATCAAGAATCGACCAAGAAGATGATTCTTCAAAGAAATAACTTCTTTTTCTTCTTCCGCTACTTGTAATATATATACTCTTTCAATCTTCTTGGATTGTCAAATATGAATTCAATCTTTGTTTTCTTTACTTGCACATATTAATCAAGCAATTCTCTTTTATAATTCGACTAACTAGTATTATGAATGCATAAATTCCTCATATGGAAATGAATAACAAAACTTTTATCCTATTCATTCCCATACTTGCCTCTGTTATTCATTTTCAAATGAGTGATTTACCTTTGTTATCTGTTTTCATGAGTATATTGAAGCTCGTTATTGCGACAAGATCGCAGAATGTCTCCATAAATGAAGAAATCCGTTAATCTTGCCTTATCGTTTTTGTGTAGTCTTATTTTGCCTTCCTAATTAAAGGTCTAATTTTGCCACCCCTCGTTGCGACAAGATCGCAGGACGTCTTTACATTTTCATGTAATGACCCATTGACCTTGTCTTATCATTTGCTAAGTATTTTTGCCTCTCGCAGGATATTTTATCCGCGACAATATGACAGGCTTAAATACTCTTGCGAGTGTAAAATCCCATGACATTATCGTCTCTCGCGACGAAATCGCAGGACGTTTTTACATTTTCATGCAATAACCCATTGATCTCGCCTTATCCTTGCGTCGATATTATTGCCTCTACAGGATCATTGCACAAATATGACAAGCCTATACTTCCTTGCGAAAATAAAGTCTCATGACATTTGCGTCTTTTGACACTTATCGGCCCTAATGGAGGGTGCCACCCTTATCATCTCCCCGGTTGCCCCTTCAAGGAGGCGTACATCGGCCATACAAGACTAGCTCCTCCCATCCGGTCTTAACAAAGAAGCGATTGTTTTCGCAGCCTCTTATCCCTTATACCTATAGGGCTTATGGTTACGAGACTGCACCCTAAGTGGAGTTTTCTTCAAGCCGAGTGCAAGATGTGACAAGACTTGTCAAGAGTGGTAAGGAAGTTCCATGCTCCCCGCACTCTTGACTCAACCGTGTACCTCGGCGCCTTGGTCATACACTGACTCCTTGGAAGAGACCCTCGGTCGTCCAACCAGGGTATAACCTTATATAGTTGGAAATCCAAGGTATCTCTCCCTTCATGGATGTTATTATCCCCAATCTCCATGACTCAGGTTCCAGGAGTGGTGTAACCTTTTCACTGAGCCATGTCAAGAGATACCCCCTTATATGACGCACTTTAGGTCTTACATTTGCCTCTTACGAAATATTATTCGCGAACTAGGGTGTACGCCATAAAGGTTCGTCCCATTCACTCACTCATTCATTTTTGTTAATTCAATTAATCATTCATTCTTGACAATTTCATGTTATTTTGCTTGCGATGCTATCGCATAATTTTGCTTTGTTTGCAACATTCTCTTTTCAACTCTTCAATCGGAGTTTCATACATTCTTGATCGCGAGATTCTCGTGCATTTCTTCTTCAATTATTATTTCTTCCTCCTACTTTTGATTACGCCTCTGTCACTTACTTTTGATAACAACAACTATTCACTTCTTTATTCTTTTGATCCTACTATTTTCTGTCTCTGCACTATCCAATTGCCTTTATGTATTCACTTCGCAAAGCGTCTTCAACTACCTTTTATTCTTCTTGTCCCTGACGTGCCTTCGCCACTTAACCTTTGTCACTTCTCGCAATTATTCACTTCTTACACCTTTTACTCCTGCTTCCCTCCGCCTCTGTATCATTAAAACCTCTGAATAGTTCTTTTCCAATATGACTTTCAACTGCCTTCATATCTTCACCTCGCAGTGTGTCTTCTCTTCTTATATTTATGCTATCTACCATCAATCTTTCTTTTCTTTGTTCCTCTTTTATATTCTTCTTCCATCCCTTATTTTTTGCGCTCTCTCTTCACAAACTCCACATCAATCTCATAACATTTTCCCCTTCTATCCAATCTCCCTTTATAATTCCAACACCACTTGGATGGGGAAACTTTATACACTGATGATACGTTGACGCCATACCCAGAATTTCATGCAACCATGGCCTTCCAATCAATGCATTATAAGGGGACTCCACGTCGACCACACAAAACAAGATATCAGTTGACAATCCTTGCAAAGGTATTCTCATGTGTACTTCTCCTTTGGGCTTGTTCGCGGTACCATTGAAACCATATATTTTGTATGTTGAAGGGATCAAATCTTCATCCTTTCCTCCCATAGTCTTGTAAGTATGGTAAAAAAGAATGTTGACTGAGCTCCCATTATCGATTAATATTCTATTTATTGCCCAACAAGTTTCGCCTCATCATCTTCCCCTCAACAGTTTTGGATTAATATCCAGTTTTACCACCAACGGGTTATCATGTATTTCTCTACCTTTGGGTATTTCTTCGCCGAGAAAGAGATAATCAAGAATCGCCACTCTTTTAATCAAGATTTCCTCGCGATGTTCATTACCTCCTTATCATTAACATCCCTCGCAAAAACCCTACTGAGTACGTTATCATGAAAATCTTCAATGGTGCGATATGAATGAACAATGGAGTTGCAAAACAAATTTTTAGCTTTCGCCCCGACTTCTATCATGAACGTTTCTTTTCCCTTTGATGGTGGCGGCGGTAAATGTTGAACTTTCTCTTCGCTTTTTAAAAAGTGATTCAGCTTCCCCTGATCAATCATTCTAAGGATAATTCTTTTGATGTTTCGGCAATCATTTGTCAGATGTCCATGAAAACGATGGTAAGAGCAGAATTCGTGACTCCTATCACCTGGTGGAGGTTCACTCCCCATGTTCCATGGTGCAGGTATATTCTCCATCAAGAGGATAGCTTCCCATATCTTCTCCACACTAGTATTTAGTGGTGGCATCTTGATTTCTTCCCATACTACTCTATGACGTCGTTGTCCTCCATGATGATTCTGTTTTTGACTTCCATAGGTTTCTTGCGGGTGATCAAGTCTCTGAATCTTGTTATTGCCGCCACGATTGTAGCAGTTTCTTTCTCTTTCAAATTCTTCCTGATCTCGGCTTCCCATCGCTATTAATTTTGGCTGTCCATCATCTACGCTTTTTTCTTGTTGCCCTTGCGAGGTACTCTCGCCACCGTTTGTACTAACTGGTAACAAACTTGCATTCGCAGCACTTGAACTTGTATTCGCAACTGGGTACGATTCTACTTCATTTTGTCTTTCCTCCAAAGCAATATATTCCTCTTGCAATTCTCTCAATTCGGTCATCGTGATTGTATTCTTGATTCTGAAAACTTGAACATATAATAAGTTGGTTGCGAACATAGCATTTATGAATGATAGTATGAGGTATCTTTCATCCACCCGTCCAGCCATTTCGCTACATATTGTCTTCCATCTTACGGTCAGATGTCTCAAGCTCTCGCAAATTCTTTGTTTTAACCCAAATACATCTTCAATGCCAGGCCGCGAAGAGTTGTTGCTTATATACGCTCCTAAAAATATAGCTTGTAAATGATTGAATGATGTGATTGTATTCCTTGGTAGACCCTCAAACCATTTCAACGCTTCTCCCGTTAAACTCGACGCAAAGTATTTGCACAATATAGCATCATGGTTTTCCCACTGTAGCATACATCTCACGTAAGCCTTGATGTGTTGTACTGCACAAGTTGACCCATCAAAAATGCTAGTTAATGCTGGTAAGTTGCACTTTGGGGGAATTCCTCCTAGCTGCACTTCTAATGTAAAAGGATTTTTCGCAGCCTCTACGATAGCTTCATCTAACTGTCTTCTCCCTCCTTCTCTTCTGTTGTTCAATATTCCTCTCATCTCTGCCAATTCTCGCAGAATTTGTTCATTTGCCTCTTAATTTGAATTTATCGGTCTCTTTTAATTCTGCTTCCTCCTTCTTCGTTCGTGTCTACTTTTTTGTATTCTTTCATATTCTTCGTTGATATCTCCATTGTTGCGATTTCGCTCGCGCCTTCTTTCTCGATTGTCATGATTATTCGCAATCGCCTCTTCTAATTCCCGATTTTCCATTTCTGCTCTCAATCTTTCTCTCTCGCGAGCTAGACGCGCTTGTTCAGTATAATGTTTTTCAATGTCATCTTCAATTTCTTTTTGTTTCCTTTGTGTTTCTCTCCCATGTAGTATTCTCCTTCCTTCTTCCCGATTTTCTTCATTAATCAAGTTATTCTCGCCTTGAGGCTGCCTATCTTCCTGATTTCCATCATTTTGATCATTCACCAAAATATAACGATTCTCTACTAATTCTCTCTCTTCGCGACCTCCTTCACCAAAATTTAAATCTCTTTCCAAATTTTCTTCATTAACGTTTTCTGCAGGTAATGTTCTTCTCATGTTTTCTCTAATCGATCCTGATCTCGATCTGTTATTACTCCTTGATCTTCTATTTTGCAACCTCCTATTTTACATCCTTAATTCGTGGTTTTGTCTTGTTAAATTTGCGCGTTCTTCTGCTTCTAACCGCCTTTGTTCATGTATTGTCTGTCTCAACGCTTCTAACGCTGCAATTTCTTCATTTCCACGAATTGTTTCTCCCATCTCTTCTCGATTTCTCTCTTCTTATCCACTATTCATCAATTGTTGCACTTCTTCTCTTTCTTCCATAGAATCTGATCTCCATGTATGCACGCTCACTCTATCATAATCGATTACTCTGTTTAGTACTGGTTGAATTGGTGGTTGAGTTGGTGGTTGAATTGATGGTTGAATTGGTGGTTGAATTGGTGGTTGAATTCGACCTTCTTCTCCATTTCTTGCATTTATCCTTGATGGTTCACCTACTTCATTTCTCCTTTCTCCAACTAATCTTCCACTTCTCCTTACGATCGTTGGTTGTTCTGATGCATTCTTTCTTCTAGCCATTTCTCAATTTTAGTAACTTGTTAAAAATTATTCGAGATTTCTTTCTTGTTACACCGGATTCTTCCAATTCACAAGGTTGTTGATCTTCTACTCACTCCATCCTTGTTTTTAGCGCATATGTAGTTGCAGGAAATCCCACACTACACCCCTCACTCGAATTTGTTTAGTTAATCCATTTGAAGATGAATAACAATATATTTTATTAATTGTTTTCTTGAAAGGTTTACAAAGAAATGTAGAACAGAGCTAAAGAGATTACAATCACTCTTAATTTTCACTCTCCTAATGACTTGCTTAACAATTCAAAAAGAATCCCCCCTCAACAGACTTACTCAACCCTTTATATAGGGTATTACATAGTGGATGACAGCTAAGCTGTCCTTTATTTTCGGGAATTCTTCGCGAAGCGTCGCAAATATGTAAGTGTTAGACTTCGCGACACTCCTAAATCTCGCCAAGTCTTCACACTTTTTCATGTTCTGGCTGTCGTCATCTGATGCGTCATTTAAATTATTTCCTTGCGACGCCTTCGCAACGTAGTTGTTTATTACTCTCGCGAAGTATTGCTGTCGCGATATTCTGGTCCTACAGCTAAATCATATGTCATGATTTTCACAAGACAAGCTTGACTCGAAACATCTTCTTTGTTAATATAATATAAGTCATACGATATGGTCTCAATAGATAGAATGATGGTATAGTGTGCAAAATAGAATGGTTCAGTCTTCACATACCTGATACAAAAGTTCTCCAAAATATCTACGTAGATCTTCAGTCGTCAAGGGTGATCTCTGATACTCAACTACAATTCTAACCTATCTGAAACTTGACTTAGTAGACTAGAAATCAAGATATAGTTTTGATCACCTAACATTGACAACAAGCTTGAGATAGCAAAACTTGTAGATTCAACCAAGCAATGCTCTAACAATCTCCCCCTTTGTCAATTTCATTGACAAAAATATTCAATACATATGGATACAATAAATAAAATTTTCACCTCAATCCACTATGCTTGATTTCCTTGGTTCTTCAACACACGTCTTAAATTCTTCGTACTTCAAGTTCTTCTAATGCTCTGCATATGTGTTTGTTCAACACTTTGTTGTTGAAGATCCGTAGCAATAACAACTTATGAGAGTACTCGTTAGATCTTTTATAAAATGAGGTAAATATACTCTACTCTTTAGTCTTTATACAGAAACATAATATTGTTACCTTCCTCAAAATTCAATTGCACCACAATTTTGAAGCAATATTATGGTGATATGTTCTCCCCCTTAGTCAATACATACTAATTTTGCAAAATATGTAAACCTATAAATAATAAATCAGTCCACCTTACATGATGCTTCTTAAAAACCATATGTATTAGTAAGATACTACTTAATAATTCTCCCCCTTTTTGTCAACAATATTGGAAAAGGTGAAAAATAGGGATAATCATGAATTAATCGAAAGGGTTTCAAGACTAGAGAACACATACCAACCTAGTTTTGACGATTTCAACCAAGAAATCTCGGTTGCGTCAAGGAGACATAAGGCACAAGCATCTCCTACAATTCCACATCCGCACTCCCCACAAAAATATCACCATTAAGCACAAGTTTAAAAAGAACTTTCCCCCATTTATGTAATCTCCGAAAGAACAACAGGAGCTACCTTACTCTAGTCACAAGAGAATGATTTTCTTGGACATTATATTTAATGGGTCAGTTACGAACAAATTAAATTTATATCCAATATTTTTTCTGTCTTCTCTAGTTACGAACAAAGAAGTTAAAAATAGAGATCTAAATGTTAGAGGCACTAACATACAATATTTTCGTGAGAAAAATCATCAACACAAACTATTCTCTATGCCAGTTACGAACAAGAGAACAAGCGGTGCGATATGACTCGACATAAGAATTATAACTTCTCTAGCTGTGTACGAACGTAGAGATTAAAGTTCATCATTTATTCCTTGGTGGTGACACAATCAAGGAGATAATTCGATCCCTAAAGAACATCTTATGGAATCCTGTAGCAGTTTATTCACAAAAAGTTAACCATGAAGATCAAAACTGCCATTCTCAAAATAGTTTACTCCTCTTTTGTAAGAGTGAAAGAGATACCTATGAAAAAATATGAGATATATGTTCTAATCACCAATAATGATAGCAAAGAAAAAATCTCACAAAATAAGTAATACATACATATATATATATATATATATAACCATAAAGATTAGGTATTGCAAGTCATCTTCCAAAATAAAATTTAACTAATAAAAATTAACTAGGCAAGATGAAAATATTTAGAATAGCTAATGTAACACATAAAAGCTACTTCAAAAACTAGTGTTCCTGCTTAAACAAAATAAGAAAAAAGTTCCTACAAGGAGTTAACTAGTAAAAAGAAAAACATATGAGAAAAACATCTAGATATAATCTTTCACCAGATCTTTCAGAGAAGCAAGATCTTCTGAAGTCTTCACTAGGTATAATTTTAGAAGATCAATATTCTTTTTATTTGCAGCAATCTGATCAAACACAACTTCAAAATCTCTCATCAAGTTCCCAACTAAATCAGAAGACATCTAAACAGGTTTATAATCTCCATGTTCGCGAGAAAAGAAGAAAGAAATGGTAAAAGGATAGTCATAGAATCCAACAACTTCATCAGCTACATCTTTTTGACTCTCTTTTTCTCCTTCAATCATACAATTTTTAACACCATAAGCATCCATGTCTTTTGAGATCAAGAGACAAAAAATTATACATAAAATATAATATTGAGAGATGTCTTAAATCATATTTATATAAAGAGTGTCTTTTTCTATACAAGTACTTAGTTAACAAGGAAGCATAGTTTTTGGTTCTGAAACCAGAAACTTATATAGTGAGACAATCTAACGTTCCTTAACCCACCAGCCACAAAACGTGACCGGGTGATACAACTTAGGAAGTACCATCTATCATAAAAATAAAAGGAATGTTAAACAGATGAAAAATAGATTTCACTCATTTTCTCAGTCCAGTAGGATTTAAACTGTTTACATTATTTTATACATCAAAACTTCCTTTACTGTGCAATCTCTAAAATTTAGAGAAAGCATAAGACAAAAGAATTAAGTTGCCAAGGAATAAGCAAATTGCTTATCCTCAACTAAATCCTTGGAATCGTTCTTAAGTCCAGTACCTAAATACTTGACGTTATTGGAGAATGATGAAAGTGTAGTAGCGGGATTTCCCACACTACACCCCTTACTCGAATTTGCTTAATTAATACATTTGAAGATGAATAATAATGTACTTTATTAATTGTTTTCTTGAAAGATTTACAAAGAAATGTAAAACAGAGCTCAAGTAATTACAACCACTCTTGACTTTCTCTCTCCTAATGACTTGCTCAACAATTCCCCAAAAGATCCTCCCCTTTCACAGACTCACTCAACCCTTTATATAGGGTGATACATAGTGGATGACAGCTAAGCTACCCTTTATTTTCGGAATGTCCCGCCAAGTGTCGCGCAGATGCACAAACATTCGCTCTCGCGACACTTCTTAACCTCGCCAGGTCTCACATCTTCTTTATGTTTTGCACTGTCGTTATTCATTGCGTCATTTATTTTAGCTCCCTGCGACTCCCTCGCGACGCCGTCGTTCATTAATCCCGCGAACCTTGTTCGTTGCGATATTATGATCCTACATCTTGCCTCTTTTTCCTTGAACATTGCTTGAAGAGCGATCTTTAAGGAAAAATCCGTTGTTGTAGTAATCTTTGATCTTTGTTGATGAAGGAACGAGCAGAAGAATACTGTACTTGAAAAGTACGTACTTGCCTCTATTCTTTTGCGAAGTTCGAAGCTTCTTTACTGAAGTATCGTCTCTGTCTCTCCTCATACTTCTCCTGCGAAGGTAAGAGTATCATGAGAGTGATTCTTTTTGATTTGCCGCGACTGCTTATCTGTTTCAGTTTTGTACTTTTACACGGATTTTGATTATTAATGTCTTTTCTTGACACGTCTCTTTCAACCGTTTATTCTTGACCATTCATGTCTCTTCTCGCATTAAATGACCTCGTTTTTCTCGAGGATCTTTTTCCTATATATATTTTTCTTTTCCTCTCCTTTCCATTCTTTAGTTTCTCTCTGCAACTTCTCTTTGATTCTCTCCTTCCGCAATTTGCGCTTCTGCTACTGTAAATCTTTTCTTCATCTTTTCTAACGCTGATTCTAATCTCCAATCTTCTATCCATTCCCATACTGATAAATGGCTTTCATCAATCGTGCATACAAAACTTCTTTTGAAGAAGTTCAACAGAAGTTACTCGAGAAGGGTTTCACTCTATCAACCATTCCCGATCAAGAATCTTCATCCATTCTTTCTGCAAAATTATTTTCTGATCATCAATGTGATGATCAAAGGATTATAGTCTCGCTAGGTCAGCTTCTCGCGGGACTTCCCATTCCCTTATACGATCCAGAGTTGCCTTTATTTTATGAAATCTTGGCCCATGAAAAATTCTCTCGGGTTGTTTATCAATTAAGTGGCGATTGCATTCGCCTAATGCTTGAATTCGCGAATCGTGGTCTTTGGCAAAGGATCTTTATACCTTGTCTTGTTAGACACCCCGATTTCAAAGACTTGGAAATAGCTGCTGAGAAGTACACTTTGTAGAGAACTTTTTGAAAACTATTCAAGTGATAAAGATGGTTAATGCGAAATCTCATTTGGGGCATTCGCTCGAAAAGAAGGATAATGTCCCTGAGGATAAATTGCTCATGCAGGATATTGATTGGCACCCGGGTAATAATACTACTCCTCGCCACTCCAAAGATGAGAAATGGTGGGTTGTACCCTTGATTTTAAATGGTCCTTATATCGCGGGCCCGCACGTTCTTCCTGCGGATCTCGCAGGATATCATCCTTGGGAATTTAAATGGCCTGAGAAGGCGAATGAGGTATGTTTCCTACTTCAAATTTTGCTTTCGCAACTTTCTTTCTATCATTGCTGAGTTTGTGAAATCTTTCAGATAACCAGATTAAGAAGAAAATACAAGGATAATCCGTCAGAGGATACTCTGACATTGCTTCGATCGCTTACGGATGAAGTAAGAAACATTTCCTTTCTTTTTATTTAAAACAATATTGTTGCCTCTGTTTCTTATCTTTAACCGTATGCGAAGGTTGGAGTTGAAGAAGCTTTAGCCGCGAAGACTAAAGGTAAAGGCAAAACTATCATTCGCAAGGGTAAATCTTCTGCTCCATTAACTAAGAAGCGAAAGATTCAATCTTCTTCTCGCCTTAACTCAAGCTCCGAATCTTCTGATGAGGATAACCGTGATTCGAATCTCTCTCTTGCTAAGGAGATTCCGTTGGCCGGCTCTCCTATGGATCGATTATCTAGCATCTTCTCAGACTCTTTCCAAGGAATGGGAGATGCTCCCCTAGCTTCTCTTTGCGGTACTCTCGCAAATGTGTGTAACGCTACTTTATTAGAAGGCAATGATTCTTTCAATGGAGCTTCTAGAATTGTGTCTCCTGACTTCTTGAACGCCCTTGGGTCTTTGGTATGCATGCAGTCACATTTTCCTGTTAATTTTAAATTTTTAAATATATATGTACTGACAGTTTTTCTGTTTTCTTTCATAGGTTGGAAGAACTTCTTTTGTAGTTGCCTCAGATCTCGAGAGAAGACGCAACAATCTTGAAAAGAAGAATTCGCAGTTGAGCAAGAAGATTCGCGAATTAGAGACTGAAGCTGCGTCGTCTCGCGATAAAGACGAGAGGATTCAAAAGTTGAATACCGAACTTGACTCCCAAAAAGACAGGGTGTCCACTCTTCAGAACGCTAATCAGCAACTTTATGGTATAAAATTTTTCCTCCTTTTACTATTGTTGTTTCATCGGTCGCATATTGCCCCCTAACTTATTACTTTCGCAGATGTATATAATCTCTCTGATGAGGCTATTCTTCTCCATACATTTCCCGAACCTATGGATAATAACCTTCTTCTCGCTCATCTCAACAACTCTCTAAGTAGTTCATCAAACAAAATTAACTCCCTTTCATTAAATGAACTCCAGACCAAATATCGCCTTTTAGAAATTGAACATAGATCTGGTTTAAGTACAGCCAACCAATTTAAACAAATGTTTCTTGAGTCTCATAAAGAAACCAAAATTTTGAGGAAGAAAATTAGTGACCATATAGATGACAAAGATCGCATTGCTAATAATGGTGCACAGGCATTAGCAACATTTCAAAAATCTCTTCTCGAGCTACAAATTGAGCGAGATGAATTGCTTCGCCAGAATTCCTTACTTAGTGAGCGTGAAGATCAAATCCGTTCACTCCTTGTTATAAATAATGATGATGAATTCGCCTGGGCTGCGAAAGTTTTAGATAATGCCAGAAATAACCTAGGTGTTGATGTTAGTCTTCATGCCGAGCATACTTCCTTGGTTAAAGATATGATATCCGACGAGAGAAGGTTGCTTATTATACCTTCTTTGTTTCTTATTCTGTTGTACCGTTTGTAAATCATTAATGTGTTGTTACTTCTTTGTAGAATCCGAGAAAAAATTTCAAGCTAGGATTGCATAACTTGAATCCGAAAAAGAGCAGCTCGCAAGGAATTTTCCAGCGAGAATTGAAGAACTTGAAACCGAAAAAGAACAGCTCGCAAAGAATCTCTCCCTTCGCAAGAATAGATATTCCAAGTTGAAGAAACAATTTCTAACGACAAAGTGGAGAACTTTAATAATGATGCTTTGTTCGTTTTACGCAATGGAGGCATGGAGTATGTTTGTAAGGACCACAATATCCCTCTGCATTCATATCCCTGTCTTCTTGAAAAGGTTCCTGAGAATCTGCCTGTCTCAGACGTTTCTGATAGCGAGGATGGCGAAGAAGAAAATTCAGCGATGAGAATAATCGGATCAAGAATCGGATGAAGAAGAAGAATCACCAAAGAGATAACTCTTTTGTTTTCTTTTTTGTAATATCTCACATTTACGTATTCTTATTATAGTGTATTTCTTGGATTTTTCCCCTTGAATTCAATCTTCACTCCCCCTTTTTTGGTAGTTCTTCCATGTAATATAATCGGCTAACTAACATTATCGATGTATAACTCTTTCATCGAGAAGATGAATAACAATATTATATCTTTTCCATTCCCATACTTGCCTCTCGTTATTTATCTTGAGATGGAAGATTTTAGCTGCCATCATGTATGTTGTTGAATAATAATTTTATTGTTATTGAAATGTATTGTTGCGACGTGGTCGCAGTGTCTTCGTAAATCAAGAATTCTTATTTACTTTGCCTTATCTTCACGATGTTTTTTATTTCTTATCATTGCGACAAGGTCGCAGGCCGCCTTACATTTTCAAGCAAGGACCCATTGACCTGCCTTATCATCTTTGTGTGGTCTTCCGAGTTAGACCTCCCTAATTAGAGGTCTTCCCCGCCACCTTTCATCGCGACAAAATCGCAGGACGTCTTTACACTTGCATGTAAAGACCCTTGATCTTGCCTTATCATTTTCCAAGTATTTTTGCCTCTCGCAGATGTTTTAGTTGCGACAATATGACAGGCCTAGATATCCTTGCGAACATAAAGCCCCGTGACATTGCCGTCGTGCGACGAAATCGCAGGACGTCCGTACACTTTCGTGTAAAGACCCATTGATCTCGCCTTACCCTCGCGTTAGTATTATTGCCTCTGCAGGATCATTGCACAAATATGATGAGCCTAAATTCTCTTGCGAAAACAAAGCCTCATGACATTTGCGTCTGTTTTGACACCCCCCCTAATGGAGAGCGTCGCCCTTATCATCTCCCCGGTGGCCCCTTCAAGGAGGCGAAACATCGGCCATACAAGACTAGCTCCTCCCATCCGGTCTTAACAACAACCAGTTGTTTTCGCAGCCTCTTATCCCTTATACCTATAGGGTTTATGGTTACAAGGCTGCACCCTAAGTGGAGTTTTCTTCGGGCGAGTGCAACATATGCCAAGACTTGCCAAGAATGGCCGGGGTAGGTTCATCCATCCGGGCACTGCGCTCAACTGTACCTCGGCGCCTTGAGCATACATCGACTCCTAAGAAGAGACCCTCGGTCGCCCAACCCAGGTATAACCTACATATATAGTTGGGAATCCAAGGTACCTCTTCCGGATAGGCTTTCATGGGCCCCAAATTTTCATGGTTCGGGCTTCGGGAGCGGTGTAACCTTCCCCCAACCATGGCGAGAGATACCCCCTTATATGACGCACTTTAGGTCTTACATTTGCCTCTTACGAAATGTTATTCGCGAACTAGGGTGTACGCCATAAAGGTTCGTCCCATTCTTTTGCGCATTCATATTTGTTAAATCATTCAATCATTCATATTTCATTATTTGT
The DNA here is from genome assembly GCA_023531295.1 of Papaver armeniacum. Lineage (NCBI taxonomy): Eukaryota > Viridiplantae > Streptophyta > Magnoliopsida > Ranunculales > Papaveraceae > Papaver > Papaver armeniacum. The sequence goes on along the minus strand of JAJJWW010003319.1, from coordinate 50,982 downwards.
TGATATTTGTTTGCGAAGTATTCGCATAGTTCTGTTCCATTTGTTGTATTTCACTTTTCTTTCTTAGTCGAATTCTCATTTTACTCTTGGCTGCGAGATTCTCGCACATCATTACTTCAGCTGCTACTTTGCATTTTGCTTTTATTGATTATTCACTTCTTATGCCTTTTGTTCCTCATATCTTTTGCTTCTTTATTGTCATAATATTGGTCTGCCTCCAGGGATTCACCTCGCGAGATATGTTCAGCCCTCACTTCTATAGCATCTACCATCAGTTTCTCCTTTCTCTGTTCATTTCTCACATGTTGCTTCCAACCCTTTCTTTTGGCATTTCTCTCTTCGCAGCCTTCGACATCAACCTCATGACACTGTTGCGACTCCTTCCAATCTCCCTGTATAATACCAATGCCATTTGGATGTGGAAATTTTATACATTGATGGTATGTTGAGGCAACCCCCAAGATTTCGTGAAGCCATGGCCTCCCAATAAGTGCATTATACGGGGATTCCACATCAACCACACAGAATAAAACATCAGTTGACAATCCTTGTAAAGGTATTCTCATGTGAACCTCTCCCTTTGGCTTGTTTGCAGTGCCATTAAAGCCATATATCTTGTATGTCGAGGGATCAAATCCTCATCTTTTCCTCCCATCGTCTTGTAAGTATGGTAAAAGAGAATATTCACTGAACTTCCAGGTATCGATTAGGATTCGGTTGATCGCCCAACAAGCTTCTGCCTCATCATCTTCTCCATCAACTGGTTTCGGGGTTAATCTCTAGTTTCACAACCAACGGGCTATCATGTGTTTCTCTTCCTTTTGGCACTTCATCTGCAGAGAAAGAAATAGTCTTCAACTGCCACTTTTCTAACTGCGTCATTCTCGCCAGGCTCATTATTTCTTTATCATTAGCATCTCTCGCATAGACTCTACTAAGCACGTTGTCGTGGAAATCTTCGATTGTGCGATAGGAGTGGACGATAGAGTTGCAGTTCAAATTTTTAGCTTTTGTTCCAACCTCTATAACAAATGTTTCTTTTCCCTTCGCCGACACTGTTCTGTGCGTCTCTGGTGGTGGTGGTAATGTCTGGCTTGTTCCTTCTCCCTTTAGAAAATGATTCAGTTTCCCCTGATCAATCATCCTGAGAATAATTCTCTTTATGTTTCTACAATCGTTTGTTTGATGCCCATGGAAGCGATGGTAAGAACAAAACTCATGACTTCTCACTTTGGTGGTGGTTCCATCCCCACGTTCCAAGGTGCTTTGGTACATCTTCCATCACAAGTATAGCCTCCCGGATCTTTTCCACACTAGCATTCGGTGGAGGCATCTTAATTGGTTCCCATACTATTCTACGACTTCTCTCGCCTCCATGGTTATATTGCCTTCGTCCACCGTAAGTTTCTTGCACATGATCTAGCCTCTCGAATCTTATTATTGTTTATTACGGTTGTAATAGTTCCTTTCTTGTTCAAATTCCTCCTGGTCATGGCTTCCCATGGCTACTATCTTCCGCTGTCCCTCATCGCCTTCCCGCATCTTGTCCTTGCGAAGTGCTCGCCACTGTATTTATGAATTGAGGTAACAAGCTTGCGTTCAGCAGCATTCGAGTTTGTGTTCGCGACCGGATAAGAATTCATTTCATTCTCGTCTTTCTTCTAAGGCGATATATTCTTCTTCCTGTAACTCTCGAGCTTCTGCCATCGTGATTGTATTTTTGATTCTAAAAATTTGAATGTATAACAAGTTAGTCGCGAAGAGAGCATTTACAAATGAGAGAATGAGATATCTTTCCTCAACCCGTCCCCGCCATTTCGCTACACATGGTTCTCCATCTTATTGTCAACTGCCTTAAGCTCTCGCCAACCCTTTGTTTCAACCCGAATACATCTTCAATACCTGGTCGTGAAGAGTTGTTACTTATGTATGCTCCCAGGAATGTGGCTTGCAAATGATTAAATGACGTGATTGTGTTCCTTGGTAGACCCTCAAACCATTTTAGTGCTTCTCCAATTAGGCTTGATGCGAAATATTTGCATAGTATAGCATCATGATTCTCCCACTGCAGCATACACCTCATATAGGCCTTGATATGCTGTACCAAGACGAGGTTGTTCCATCGAAGATGTTTGTTAATGCGGGAAGATTGCACTTAGGAGGTATTCCTCCCATCTCGTACTTCTAGCGTGAAGGGATTCTTGCAGCTTCGGCGATGGCTTCGTCTAATTGTCTCCTTCCTCCTTCCCTTCTATTGTTCAAAGAATCCTCTCATTTCAGCCAGTTCTCTTAAGATTTGTTCATTTGCCTCGGGATTTGATTCTCTGGTCTTTTTAACTCCGCTTCTCTCCTTCTTCGCTCGTGCCTATCTTGACCTTCTTGCTCGTTATTTTCTCCTCTTCTTTCTCTCGCGACGCTCTTCTTCGTTTCTTTTCAATTCGCACGCCATTGTATCGGTTGTTCTCTCCTCTTGGCTGTCTCTCGGCTCTCATCTCGCACCTCTCATATTCTTCATTAATATTTCTATTGGTGCGATTTTGTTCCCTTCTTCTTTCGCGGTTGTCATGGTTATTCTCCGGATTGCTTCTTCCATCTCTTGATTTTCCATTTCTCGCTCTTATCCTTTCTCTCTCGCGAGCTAGCCGCGCTTGTTCAATGTAGTGTCTCTCAATGTCATCCTCGATTTCTCGGTTTCTTCTCAATTCTTCTCTCCCGTGCAAGATTATTCTCCCTTCGGCAGCTGGGTCATTCGGTTCTTGGAGTTGCATGTTTCCTTGATTTTCCCTACTCCGCTCATTTTGAAGATTTTCAGGTTATGGAATATAACGATCTTCTATTTCCCCTCTTCTCTCGCCATGCTCTATACTCGGATTTTGTGTTTCTTCCTCGGTACTTTCGTTGGTAAAACTCTCCTTCTTTCTTCCCTATTCGATCTTGAACTTGATCTCACGCTACTTCTAGATCTCCTATTTTGCAACCTCATATTTTCCATCCTCAATTCATGATTCTGTCTTGTCAAGTTTGCTCGTTCTTCCGCCTCTAACCGTCTCTCTTCGTGTATTGTTTGTCTCAATCTTTCTAATGTCTGCGATTTCTTCGTTTTCTCCATTCATTCCTTGCTCTCCTTGTCCATTGTTCACCCGGATGTCTGCTCCTCTTCTCTTTCGTCTTCGAATCGATCTCCAAGTATGTACACTTACTCTATCATAATCCACAGCCGCGTTTGCTCTGGGGGGAGATTGGTGGTTGGTTTTGACCTTCTCCATCGTTTCTCATATTCATCCTTGACGATTCTCCTGTTTCATTCCTCCTTTCTCCAGCAAGTCTCCCACTTCTTCTTACAATCGTTGGTTGCCCTTGTACATTTCTTCTTCTAGCCATTTTTCTTTTCCAATGAATTCTTGAGTACCTTCTCCGAATCTTTTCTCTGTTAATCCAAATTCCTTCCAATTTCTACGTCAATCACTGCTCGTCCCTGTTTCTAGCGCATATGTAGTAGCGGGATTTCCCACACTACACCCCTTACTCGAATTTGCTTAATTAATACATTTGAAGATGAATAATAATGTACTTTATTAATTGTTTTCTTGAAAGATTTACAAAGAAATGTAAAATGCAGGCTCAAGTAATTACAACCACTCTTGACTTTCTCTCTCTAATGACTTGCTCAACAATTCCCCAAAAGATCCTCCCCTTCACAGGACTCACTCAACCCTTTATATAGGGTGATACATAGTGGATGACAGCTAAGCTACCCTTTATTTTCGAATGTCCCGCGAAGTGTCGCAGATGCACAAACATTCGCTCTCGCGACACTTCTTAACCTCGCCAGTCTCACATCTTCTTTATGTTTTGCCTGTCGTTATTCATTGGCTGTTTATTTTAGCTCCCTGCGACTCCCTCGCGACGCCGTCGTTCATTAATCCCGCGAACCTTGTTCGTTGCGATATTATGATCCTACAGAAAGAGAATTACCTGAAGAAATATCACGCTTTACTCTTTTTATGCCATGTCTTAGTCAGTGAATAGATGGGCTAAGAACAGAAATTCTATCGTCAATATTAACATGACTTACATCTGCAAATTCAGTGACTTTGTGAAAAGTAAAGGCTTTCTTCGACTGATATGACCTAAATTTATCTTTTTTAATCTCACTAGACTTGAGAGAAGTAATGCAACAAACAATATGTTCCAAAGTCCTCTGTAATGAAGACGATTTTGAATCCTCAATCCTTGAAACACTTTCCTTTGAACCACGTTTAGTTAATGAACCAACCCTACAATTGGAAGTTCTATGCGAACTATTTTCAATGAATTTGAAAAGACGAGGGTACCCAAATAAACCACAATCTTTTATTTATCCACCTATAAGTCATCTTACCAAAAGTAATTGTTTATGGACAAAGTCGAGACAATACTACAAATCGGTATTCACACTTTGTGTGATTGTATATGGATACGAGATCGAGACAATATGACAATCAAAGTGTGATTACTTGATAATAGGTTCGGACTTAACCAAACTCTATAGGATCACTATCAAGTAAAGCGGAGTTAACATTTGTGTAATTTACTTTAAATTATAATAACAACAATTATAATTGCGGAAAAGAAAAGTAAATGACACAGCAAGATTTTGTTAACGAGGAAACCGCAAATGCAGAAAAACCCCGGGACCTAGTCCAGAATTAAATACTCTCAGAATTAAGCCGTTATACAAAATCTAAATCAACTTCGTATAGTTGAGACAAAGAAACTAACCCTTGTTCACTTAGTATCTTCGGTATCCATGTGCTTCCGTCTTCGATGAGTGCACGCACTGGAACAAATCCTTTGGATCGTATTCCAAACAGTAAAGGAACAAAAAATCTGTTTGGTAACAACTCTATTGATTCTTTAAGATAAACATATCTCAAGTAATATGCAAAGGCTCTTCCGTTTAAACTAATAAACTCTTTTGTCTGGTTAGATCAATCCAATATCTATTACCTAAATAAGAAGATTCGGATTTGTTACAATCAAAATAGTTCTTACAGAACTATTAGGCGTTACCGATCTCACAAAACTAATCAATCGAATAAATACGATTCTAGTTGGATCCCATCCGATCAAGGTTTGTGCTACACAAAGATATGAGAAACCAATAAAAAATCTTCTTCGTCTTTGAATCTTTTTTAATCTTCAATTAAACCTGCACAACACCACTTGAATCTCTTGTGATCAATCACGCACAGAACGGAGTCTGTTAACAATGGATTATCACAAGATGTCTTTAGATCTACAAACAGTTCTAAAGATCATGTCGATACTTCGATCTAGTTTGAGTGAATCTTATATCAGAAGAGAAGATTCTCAAGAATAAACAAACTAGGTGCAATCAAAGTTTCAACAACCGTTAGTCAATCAAATCAATCGAAAACTAATAACACTGCAATTATCTAGTTTCCCACCAACGGTACTCTAGAGCTTCTTGATCCCACAGAAGTCTTTAAACGAGTGGTCGTTAGAGATTTCGCCTAATTAGGGTACTATCCTCTCCGAATAGACGACTCCACCAGAAACAACAAAAAGATGAAGTTTTTCTGGCTCTTAGGATGGTTTGCTAGAAATTCAAACTTGGGTATTTATAGACCAATGATGTTTGGACACCAAGGAATTTCCAAAACCGAAAGTATTCTCAAGATATGCAATAAATGCCCATTCGGTTTTCATAATTTCAGAAATGCTTTGTCCAATATTTTCCAAATCTCTCAATACAAAATCTTCAATTAGTAAATGCACATTACTAATTTTATTCTCTAGAGATATGCATTTAATTACTGGTAATTAAAGCATATAAAACTAACAACCTTATTTAAAAGATTCTTAATTTATTTCGGAACAGGATCTCCTTGAGTACTTAAGGAATATCTTTGAACAATAAAAGATAAGAGTTAATGTTCATGTTCAAAGTATGTTGACATCTCTTCTTTGTAAATCCTCTTTCATATTTACAATCTTGGAATCGATTATGCCACACTTCCAAACAAGTTTAGAATTGGTTCATCTGTATTCCAAGACATCCATGGGTTAAATCGGTTCAACCAATCACTAGGATCGGTTATACCCTAATATTGGAACACTTTTGATCGGTCACACAAGTTACCAAGACCGGTTACATCAGTTACCAGGATCGGTTACATCAATTACTGAACTTTACCATATACACATGGTATTGCTTGTGATCAGTCACACCAGTCACTAGGATCGGTTACACCAATTACCAGGACCGGTTACACCAATTACAAGGATCGATCACACAATTATTTTGTGATCGGTCACACCAATTACTAGGATCGGTCACACCAATTATAAATATTGATCATACCATCTCAGGTGATTACTTAGGATCGGTTACACTAATTAATCAAAACTAGTCATACCAAATCATAAGTCAGGCATTGTGATTAGTTGTACCAAGATACATAACAAGTTACGATCGGTTCTACCATCTCACACATATTGGTAATCCAAATATTTGCAATGAATAGCCATACCAATAAGCCTAGCGATTTCCCTTTCGATTCATAAAGCAAGTTCATGAATGTACTTCCTTTAAACAAATGTAAAACATTGTTTCCTAGAATGAAATCTTCACCTTTACTTATTCATATAATCATAACAACATTCATAAGATTATGTCAATGTCATATCTACGAAGTTCAAAAGATAAGCGTTATACTTCGTAGTCTAATTCCTTAATACTATGATCATATAATCATGTCTCACTACTAGAGTACAATATTCATACACAGCTTCGCAGTTATGTTTTCAATATAGCACGACTTGAAAGATACGTTAGGAATGAAACAGTTCAAGTCAATATTACTAACCTCAAAAGGAAGGATGATGTCGTCGTTGTAGCTCTTTGCTTCTTCACGTTCTTCAGGTCTTCGAGTAATACTTGTATGTCTGAATATTCCTAGACTTTATAGTCTAACCTATACGAAGGTGTCTCTAGTACATAATCAAGCGTCTCTTAGATGAGTTTTCATTCACTAAAATATGACAACCAAACTTGACATACCAACGCTTGGTGGGTTCAACCGAGCTATGCTCTAACAATCTCCCCCTTTGTCAATTTTAGTGACAAAACTCTTAATACATATGGATAAACAAATTACAAGAATTCATTATACATAAGGTTGATTCCAAGTTTCAACAGCACAATAACCTGCATATATTCAATCAATAAATGTCGTTGTTGACATTTGAATAACAAATCTTATACTCCCCCTAAAGGTAAGATAGGTAGATATTCAATTTGAACATCTTTGTTATTCCACTTTTGTAATCCAAATAACTACACAACAATATGATATGTTTCTCCCCCTTAGTCAATGCTTTACTCTTTCGTTAGATATAACGTTTAAGCACAATTGTCCTTTCCTTAGTGATTGCAAATCACTTGTTTACTCCATATATTTCTCCCCCTTTTTGTCACAAAATGACAAAGGTTCTAGAAAATACAGGTTAAACAGAAAGGATCTTACAAATCTAAAAGACTTGTATACAACCTATAAGAGTTAAGCACGGAGGTTTCACATACCAACTTAGACAACCAATATTAAAACTGAAACTATAATTAATTTAGTTTTAATATGTTATCAAGAAATACTATTACCCGAAGCATTTTTTCCTAATAGTATAACAAATTGACTAAGAAACTTAGTTCCCTTGTTAAACCGATTGTACACATACAATCGCTTATTTCGATAAGACCAAAATAAAGTTCAGAATTAACTTTATTTCTCTAATCAGGTTCTAATTATTCAAACAATAACTTAGAACTTTCTCTTTAGACAAGACAAGCACTAGGTTAGTTAACTAGTATTTCTTGTCAAGGCATTTGATTAGACTTGAATAACCAAATCCTTCAATTTGATAAGTCTAACTAAGATCAGAATTAACTTATGGTGGGTTTGGATGTAGAATTTTAAAGGTGGAATTTATGGGTCCAGGGGATTTGGTAGAATTACGCTTTCCTCAGTACGTTTGGTTGCCCAAATCCTTGGAATCACGTTTCCTACGGGATTCAGTTTTCCAGCAAATCCTCCATATGGAGTCCGACCCCTCACCCTAAGATTTGCTGGGAAACTTATCAAGGGATTTATGGACCCAGTTTTTTTTAACTCTAAACCCCATATATATGCAATTTTAAGATTTGAGAGCAATGTCAAACGGTACAAAGACTTTAAAACAAGAAAACTCTATAAATCCTAAGAATTTCAATTGAGTTACCAAACACACAAGGGATTTATATGAATCCAAGGATTAGTAATCCCATGGGATTATAAATTCCTGGAAACGGTGAATTCTGCAAACAAACCCACCATTAGTTTCTCTTATCCGGAATCGAATTGGACTAAACAAATGATCCCGTATTTTTTTAAGCCATAAAAAATACATACAAACCAAAATAAATTGACTTGCACAATTATTTTCTTAACCAGAAGCAATTGAAACAAACATAGACATTATAGCACCGCAAATGCACCGAAATTTCGTTAAACAAAAATACTTGAATAAAGAAGATACCAAATAATAAGCCAAATAAATTGACACAGTTTTTCTTAACCGGAAACAATTGAATCACACACACACACATCCATAAACATCATAATGGAATATATCAATTGTACCGAAATTTTGTTAAGCAAAAGAAAATTTTATGCAATATAAACAGGTTTTTCTTAAACATGAAAACGATTAACTAACAAATTTGTTACCTCAAATTCCGCATCCTCTTCTCCCCAGAAAGATATATCATTAAGTGCAAGTTCAAGTTAGAACTCTCCCCAAGTATGTTGTCATCCTCTCGCAAGAACAAAACAACAACAACAAGAGCAACCTTTAGCAGAGAAAGGTTGAATCGGTTTTTAACTAATGCGTGCCAATAGCAAAAGTTGAAACCCCGAAAAACATATGTTTTATGCTAAACACAACTCATGTAAACAAAAATTGATTCAACATATTGTGACTTTTCACATATGAATTTCAATCGGAACACCTTATGATCATTTGATAAAGCCTACCAACATGGGCTAGAACTTAATCAAAAAGTCACACAAACCATAAGGGTTCACATCATATGAGATCGAATATTATGGTTATGAAAACCAAAATCAGATATCCCATAAACCGAAAACAAATAGCAAAAATATAGACATTCAAGCACAGGCTATGTAATCAGAAACTATCACAAGAAAAATTATAAGCTAATAATTTTATTCATAAATAATTGATAGTTTTATTCAAAAATAGACCTTATACAATAATTGAAATAAATCAACAACAGATGTCTATTTTTTCCAAAATAAGAGTCTATTCTTATTTTATGACCAATTTAATCCTTCATATCGGTGCTAGAGGAATATAGATTATTACCTTCAGTCTTCAGCTTGTGAATTTCTTCAAGTACATAACCTTGTTTCTTGACCAGAATTTTTTGCAGTTGAGATGTTTTCGTAAAGGATTCTGCAAGTACATGTAATTCTGACTTTGATTGAACACAAAAGTGTGTCAATGTCTCAATACACTGATCTTTCCTCAGCATATTCTCTTTTTCCTTCTTGCTAAGCCAATCTCTCTTTTTGAATTTCCTCTTAGGTTTCTCATCATCAAGAGGAGGTGCCGACTTATTCTTAAAGAGATCTTTCATATCAAGCACATTTTCAAGAGAAGACATCGTATCCTGACTCATAGTTCGGACAAGGGATGACCAGAGAATAAGAATGATCTTTTTATATTTTGAATACTTCTGAAAATATAAAATTCCTATAAATACGAATATCTTAAATATATTTTCAATTACTAGACTTTATTCCCATATTCTACACATACGTGCCTTGATTTTTACTTCCTCACACACAAAATCGGCACATAGGGTGAGGATGTAATTCTAATACCGATTAGGCGGTATTAGTATAAGATTTTCTCTCATCATGGGATTTAGAACAACCAGTGTGTCCTTGATCTAGTATCGTATGAAAAACTCTTTTCTTGTTACCTCTAATTAACGAAGCATCTTGAGATTGGTTGGAGTTGCATATGCACCTTTTAGCAATCCTTGTTTTTGAGACAGTTTTACACTTTGTCTTATTTTTCCCTTTATCATTAGATGATTTTTCAACATCGGAAGACATGTCCATTTTCAAAATGGTTAAATCACTAATGAAGGAAGAGGGAATCAAATTAACAATTAGTGCAATATTAGCTGTTTCCTTTTCTTCATAATCATATGAATCAGAGGACTCGTCTAGAGTTACAGCTAATGCCTTGCTCCCATTTTATTTCCTAAGACTAGGACAATCTTTAGCCATATGACCAAAATATTTACACTTAAAGCACTGAGGCTGATATTCATCATCTTGTTTTTGATCCTTCTTGTTCTTGACAGGAACTCGATCATGGGTGGAGAAGATCGATGAGCATCTTATATCAATCTCTTATTTCTCCTTTTTGAGAGATCTCGAAACTGTCTAGTGACTAATGATAATGACTGTTCAATTTCATCATCAAAATTCTGCAATCAGTTCATCAGAATCATTCATCAATCTATCTTTCTCCATTGGAGCTTTTGGAAGTTTTACAGCTTTAAAAGCAATTCCTTTAGCTTGAATAGACTGTGATTCATGATCAAATATCTTTAACTTTCCAACGAGTGTGCTTCGTGAAAGTGTTGAAAGATCATTTGCTTCTATGATTGCATGCTTCTTAGATTCGTATATAGATGGCAACAATCTAAGAATTTTGCATATTATATCTTTTTCATAAATAGTCTTTCCAAGATAGAAAGAAGCATTAACTATCTCAAAGAGTTTAATATGAAACTCTTCAAAAGTGCCGTTGTCATCCATTCGAAGGTTTTCCTAATTAAAAGTGAGAGTTTGAAGTCTAGCTTCCTTTTCCAGATGTGTTACCTTCGAATACGATCTGAAGGTTATCCCAAGCTTCCTTTGAAGTTTGGCATGTTGATGCATGATGTTGTAGATCACGGCTTATATCATGTATAATAAAATTCAAAGCATCTGAATTCTGCTTTGCAAAAGCCTTTTCTTCGCTTGTATAATCCACTAAGCGTTTAAACTCAGTTTCCGAATTTTCTACTTTCGGGCGATTATAACCATCGACGACTAATAGCCAAGTATTAAAGTATCGTGATTGAAGAAAAAATCTCAAAGCATATTTCCACCATAGATAGTTTATTCCATCAAATCTTGGCGATACGTTAACTGAAATCGATTCATGTGAACTCGAGTTCATTTCTTATAGGTTGGATCGCACCAAACACAGATTGTTAGATCTTTTCGTATTTGCCGGATCTGATACCAATTGAAAAGACGAGGGTACTCAAATACACCACAATATTTTATTTATCCACCTATAAGTCCTCTTACCGAAAGTGATTTTCTATGGACAAAGTCGAGATAATACTAAAAATCGGTATTCACACTTTGTGTGATTATCTATGGATACAAGATCGAGACAATACGACAACCAAAGTGTGATTACTTGATAATAGGTTCGGACTTAACCAAACTCTATAGGATCACTATCAAGTAAAGCGGAGTTAACGTTTGTGTGATTTACTTTAAATTATAATAACAACAATTATAATTGCGGAAAAGAAAAGTAAATGACACAGCAAGATTTTGTTAACGAGGAAACCGCAAATGCAGAAAAAACCCGGGACCTAGTACAGAATTGAATACTATCAGAATTAAGTCGCTATACAAAATCTAAACCAACTTCGTATAGTTGAGACCAAGAAACTAACCCTAGATCACTTAGTTTCTTCAGTATCCCTGCGCTTCTGACTTCGATGAGTGCACGCACTGGATCAATTCCTTAGGATCGTATTCCAAACAGTAAAGAAACAACAAATCTATTTGGTAACAACTCTATTGATTCTTTAAGATAAACTTATCTCAATTCATATGCAAAGGCTCTTCCGTTTAAACTTATAAACTCATTTTCCTGGTTAGATCAATCCAATCTCTATTACCTAAGTAATAAGATTTGAATTTGTAACAATCAAAATAGATCTCAAGAGAACTATTAGGTGTTACCGATCTCACGCAACTAATCAATCGAATAAATTTGATTCTAGTTGGATCCCAGCCGATCAAGGTTTTCGTGTCAAAGTGAAGACGTTTGATACCAATCTTCCTCTAACAGATAAGCTTATTTGATTTCAGTTTAGATCAAAGATCTGCAATAGCAAGCTAGCAAACTTCACAAATCCGAACTTACGACTCCTGAAGAGCATCCTAGATTCTGAAGCACCTCTCAAGAATAATCATCGAAAGATCAACATAGTTCAGTCTTTAGATATCTATCTTGAGGAATCACAAAGTCTGAGACGGAAAAATTTTGTGACTACCATTTTTATTGCCTGAAAGAGATTACGAAAACCTCGATAACAAAAAAGCAAGATCGGGATTCACAAACAATCAAGGTAAAGATAGTCGGATCTGGCTTCACGAATCCCCAAGCGAAGTCTTTTCAGTCGTAACCTAAAAGGTCAATAGAGGCGATTCTAAAATCAACTAGGATACAAAGTATCATGGATTATTTCCTTGTTGAAAGAGATGCTCTATTTATAGTTTTCAAAGACCAGGGTTAGATTAGAATTCAAGCTAAGATAATTTGAGAATCAAGCAAACAACATATGTCTTCAAACTACAATAGAAGATTATACACATAGGTCTGGTTAGACTGAGTTCAGTAACCGTGTATAATGACTGTTCGATTTGGAAAGTTAGCCAAGGAACTAAAAGCTACTTCATGTCCATTTAAACACATAAGAAATTAATCACGATTCAATCACGTAAGTGTTTTAATAAATCAATGAAGTCTTAGAAGTGTTTAAGAGAGTTCTAGCAATGTTAACATAATAAAATAATAAGTCTTTGAGCATCTGCTAAATATTACTAGGACAAACGGTTCGTGAACCGTAAGGCTTGTTCTCGAGTCAGGGTGCAACGGTTCGTGAACCGTGTTCGGCAACCTAGTAGACTCCGGAACTCAGTTCATCACAGTTCGTGAACTGGGTTCGCCAACTTCTAGCCAATTAATCCAACCTATAAAATTCATCAGTTCACCAAGGTTTGCTAACCAGGTTCGTAAATTGTTCCCAACTGAGAGATCGCCCCAATTTTAGCTAACACTTACAATCCGGGATGGAAAGATCACCCCAATTTTAGCTATGCCAACAAGCAAGGAGCGGTTCAACAACCTACCTTCAACTATCCGAGTGAATTTCAACCTCAACAACAACAATTCCAATAGAGAAAACAATTTCATCAAAAACAACAACAACAACAACCTCAAAATATGGGGTCCAATATGGAAGAGTTGCTGAAATCTTTTATGCAAAGAACGGAGAGTACGGTTAAGGATTGCAAACTCAAGTTGGTTCTATGGCTATTGAGTTGAATCAATTGAAGGCACAAAATGGTGGGAAACTCCCTTCTCAACCTATCAACCCAAAAGAGGGTGTCAATGCAATTACGTTGAGAAGTGGTACACAACTTGTGCAACCCGAAGTTACTGATTCGGGTACGGTGGAAGAACCAAAGGAACCTATTTTGGAGGAGAAAAATGAGGATTCTCCCCAAACTTCTGAGGTACCTATTTCTAACTCTAAAACTCTGGTTTCTACTTATGTTCCTCCTTTACCTTTCCCTCACAGATTTGAAAATTCTAAGAAGGCGGAACTAGAAAAGGAGATTTTAAACATTCTTAAGAAGATCCATGTGAACATACCACTCATAGATGCAATCAAGCAAGTTCCAAAGTATGCAAAGGTGTTGAAGGACTTGTGTACCAATAAACAAAGGCTCAAAGGTAATGAAGTGCTTAGTGTGGGGAGAATGCTTCGGCAATCTTACAACACAAACTCCCACTTAAGTGCAAGGATCCCGGTAGCTTTGACATTCCAGTCACAATTGGTAACACCACATTTAACAAAGCTATGTTGGATTTAGGTGCATCCGTCAATGTTATGCCTGCATGTATGTATAACTCACTCGATCTTGGTCCTCTTAAAAAGGCTGGAATTGTGTTGAAATTAGCGGATCGTTCTAATGTCTACCCAATGGGTATTGTTGAGGATGTTCTTGTGCAGGTTAATCAATTAGTATTTCCAGCTGACTTTTGCGTGTTAGAGAGGATGAAGGTTCACCGGACTCGTCTCTTCCGTTGCTACTTGGGCGTCCCTTCATGAAAACGGCGAAAACCATTATTGATGTTGACAAGGGAACGCTTAATATTGAGTTTGATGGAGAAATAATACGTTTCAACATTTTCGAGACGATGAGATATCCTAGTGATGTCCACTCTTGTTTCTCCATTGATGTGATGGACACATTGGCGCAACAAATGTTTGAGTTGAATGGTGTTGATACTTTGGAAACCGTGCTCACTACACCCATTGATGATGGTTTTGAGTATGGTGATGAGATTAAAGAAACCATTGGTTCTCTTGACTCATTACCGGAAAAATCATCAATTAATAATATTTCATATGCTTCTTAACCTTGCAATGATGAAAAACTTGTGCTATCTATTGTTAAATCTCCAAGTTTAGAATTGAAACCTCTTCCAAGTCACTTAAAGTACTTGTACTTGGGTGACAATGAAGAGTTACCCGTGATTGTTTCTAACGAGCTTAGTAAATTACAGGAGCAAAAACTTCTAAGGGTGCTAAGGACGTACAAGACGGCCATAGGATGGAAAATCGCCGATATCAAGGGTATAAGCCCTGCTGTTTGTATGCACAAGATCCGTGTGGAGGACGATGCAAAGACTACAAGGGAAGCACAACATCGTTTGAACCCTCCCATGATAGAAATTGTGAAAAAGGAGATACTCAAGCTTTTGGACGTGGGTGTTATCTACCCCATATCCGATAGCAAGTGGGTAAGCCTGGTACAAGTAGTACCAAAGAAATCAGGTGTGACGGTGGTGGAAAATGATAAGAACGAACTTGTCCCAACTCGTGTGCAAACCGGTTGGAGGGTTTGTATTGATTATAGAAAATTGAATGCCACTACTCGAAAAGATCACTTTCCTTTACCATTTATTGATCAAATGCTTGAACGTTTAGCTGGACACTGTTACTATTGTTTCCTTGATGGCTATTCAGGTTATAATCAGATTGTGATAGCGCCGGAGGATCAAGAGAAAACCACTTTCACTTGTCCTTTCGGTACTTTTGCTTATAGAAGGATGCCTTTTGTCTTGTGCAATGCTCCAGCTACCTTTCAAAGGTGTATGGTAAGTATCTTTTCAGAATATGTTGAAAACATAATCGAAGTGTTCATAGACGATTTTAGTGTCTTTGGTGATTCATTTGACCTTTGCTTGAAAAATTTGCCTTTAATCCTTGAACGATGTGTTGAAACAAACCTTGTGCTAAATTGGGAGAAGTGTCATTTCATAGTAACTCATGGCATAGTTTTAGGCCATATAATATCTTCTAAAGGCTTGGAAGTCGATAAATCTAAGATAGACCTTATTCGTGATTTAACCCCTCCCACTACGGTGACGGAGATACGCTCTTTTCTTGGTCATGCAGGTTTTTATCGTAGATTCATCAAGGATTTTTCCAAGATAGCATCACCACTTTTCAACTTATTGCAAGAAGATGTGGTTTTTAACTTTGATGAAAGGTGTATGGCGGCATTCAATCGTTTGAAAGAACTTTTGATTTCATCCCCTATCATTAAACCACCGGATTGGAGCAAGCCCTTTGAGCTTATGTGTGATGCTAGTGATTATGCGGTTGGTGCGGTGCTTGGGCAGCGTGTGGGTAAGATACCTCATGCCATTTATTATGCTTCTAGAACGTTAAATGAGGCCCAACAAAACTACACAACCACTGAAAAAGAGTTGTTAGCCATTGTTTTTTCTTTAGAAAAGTTTCGCTCTTATCTAATTGGTACAAAAGTTGTTGTCTTTTCTGATCATGCAGCTCTTAAGTACTTGCTTACAAAGAAAGAGGCGAAATCGAGGCTCATACGATGGATATTACTCTTGCAAGAGTTTGATATTGAGATAAAAGACAAGAAAGGAATTGAGAACACCGTTGCGGATCACTTGAGCAGTCTTGCTGTGGACAAGGAGACTATCCCATTGCGTGAAAGTTTCCCGGGTGAGCAACTATTCTCAATTGCCTTTGCAGAACCATGGTACGCTGATATTGTTAATTACTTAGTTTCTAAACAAAAACCAAAGAACTTGTCTCGTGCTGAGAGGGACAAACTTAAGAAGTTAGGAAACCAATACATATGGGATGATCCATACTTATGGAAACATTGTAGTGACAAAGTAATACGAAGGTGTGTTCCCGAATTTGAATTTAATTCTGTCTTGTCTTTTTGCTACTCATATGCTTGTGGAGGACACTTTGGGAGCAAGAGAACCGCTCTCAAGGTACTAGAATGTGGTTTCTATTGGCCAACTTTGTTTAAGGATGCACATGCATTTTGTACCTGTTGATGGTGGATTTTCGTTCAAGGTTGAGTTTGTAAAAAACCAGAAAAATCATGCGCTGACATCTTGTAAAAGATAAAGCCATTTATAAGTGTTGGATACTCCCTCACTTAATTCAGCCTTGTATTTCCTGTACTCATTATCAGTGTGGCATGATGACTGAGTGTTACTCTTATAGAGTAACACGAACCTCCAAGCACTATAATGAATCATTATCGATGTGGCATGAGACCGAGTGTTACTCATACGGAGTAACACGAACCTCCAAGCACTATAATGAAACCATGTACGAAATACCCGTACAGCCGATTCTCGGTGTGTTATACTAGCCCGAGCCCTCTCGGTGTGTTATACTAGCCCGATTGAGCCCTCTCGGTGTGTTATACTAGCCCGATTGAGCCCCTCTCGGTGTGTTATACTAGCCCGATTGAGCATCCCAGACTTGATTCGTATCGGTCTCCATCACCCCAAGATATGATTCGATCGCGATCATCCAACTCCACAAGCATGATTGGATGACCACGGATCAATTCCATCACCCCCAAGCGGGTATGGAATACACACAGCCGACCCCGCATGGTCGACCATTGGCCTTTGCTTGCCAAGAAACCGTCCATACCAAGCATTATGGGCGGAAAACCCTAAATTAGGGTTTGCGGCATATTACATGTGCCGCAAAACGGTTTCAACCATCCATCTTCGCAGTATAGATGGAGGGTGTAGATGCAGACTCAAAGGGCCCGGAGCATGTCGACACAATCACCATGTGACCGCCTACACACTTGACCAATCGGTCAAAACCAACCATGGTTGGTTACAACACATTCGTCCGCCTGAAATAGCATGGTCGCGCCGCTTTGAAAGCCAAAATTAGGGTTCAAGCCATCACGCGCGTCCATCTTCTCCGGACGAATGGAGGGTCACTGATTAGATTAAGCAGTCCGGTCATACCAGCATGACCACCGTGGGCCCATCTACCTCTTCATGCGGTCGGCCAAGGAATATCACGCCCGGCCAATCCAAAACGCCCGCTCAAACATGCGTGGATACACTTCCCAAATTGCAAATCGATCTCGACCACTCAACTTCACCGACGAATTGGGTGGCTTAGATCACGTTTTCATGGGACGGTGAGACATGGGCGTGAACATCAGCCTACCATCTTCACGCCAAACCAAACGGCCAGACCGACCAAGCTAGGTCGTCTTGGAAAACGCGCCTAAAAGAGTATGGCGCGCGGCTTCTTGCGGTATCAAACTCTTATCGCAAAATCGATCTCGACCACTCCTCTTTGCCGGTCAAATTGAGTGGCCCAGATCGCGCTTTCGTGAGGGAACGGAATACAGGCACCTACACCATCATACCGTCTACACGCATGTATGGTCGGTCCTCTCCAAAATCCTTCCCATACTTGGTTTCGACCAAGCTGGAGAGTGATGCTTGCACAACACCTCTTCAAAAACCCTAATATTCATTAACGGTCGCAGATGAGTGTCTCAAGGCTCATCTCATCCGTCCAACTTCACCCAGACTTGGTTATACAACCCCGGTCGAGAGTCAATTGGTCGATAAGGCGTCATTACCCATCGCCTTACCACACCACAATGCGGTACTGCATAAAATACACACGATACTTCACAAGTATCGACTTTCGAATAACGCAGTTATTCAATTCAGCATTACATGCTATCTTTCGTGGATCCACGATCCACATTCCGGCAGTATCAATCATGTCACAAACCGGGGGATACATACTGGGGTATTGGTCCGGCGGTTTACGGCGTGCGGCGTGCAACGCGCCATCACAAGAATGTGTTAGGAAGTCATGGGCGGTTAGAGATGAACAGGAGAAGTGGGCAAGACTGGTCGTGTATCACCGACACACAACTCCACTACTCCATCATTCCACTACCTCCACTTCCCACGAGAAACGTGAATGAGGCTCAATGACTTGTATAAATAGGTTATCCGCCCTATTTCAAAACAAGAAACGACAGAACAACACAAGTTCAGTCGACAGAAACCAAGTGTTAATACAAAAACCGTATTCAAACACCCAGAGCCTGCTTGCATCAACCGTAAGCTTGCTCATCTTTCTGTCACAAGTCATAAGCAAGCCAACACCTTCACAATCTCAACACCTTCTTCGCTTCCCTCCCTAAGATCAACCCCATCTCCTTCACTTTGTGACCGAAACAAGTCTGGAACGGCCATTTCTTGGTTTATGCCGGACTTGCACAGATTGATCTCTCGAATCTACAAGCACTCACCGCGCAGTGCATTTGTTGAAGGTTTAGATTCATTCCTCATCCACACCCCAAATTACCAAATTCTGCAGGAGTAGTTTTCACCCATCAACAATTGGCGACCACAGTGGGAGATTGATCTCTCGGTTACAAGAATCGAATTCTCGAATTCGTTTTCGTCTCACGATGTATCCTCACTCGGAATCCGCGCAGTGGTTCGAGATATCATGGGAAGCATAGCTAGAATGCTTTGGAGGATGTCTTGGCAAATCAAGTCGGTATCACCGGAAGGCGTAGCGAGACATTTCGCCTTTTGAATGATATGGCGGCACAATTACAAGAAGCATCGATGTGGCATCCACTCGGGCAATGCAGAATCTTTAACCGTGAGTCACATCTTTACCGGTGGAGAAGCAAAAAGGCGCGCAACCGCAGAGACCCGGGGAAGATGAACAACATGGTCCGGTCAACAATGGAAACCCGATGCAACTCCACAGGAGAGGAGACTTATCCGTAATGCTACGATGTCTCGCGGATAAAGAAGGGGAACTCTGCAGCCTATGGAGCCTTGCCGGAGGATTTATACCTCAAAGCTCTTGCCGAAGCCCTAAGACTGTCCAATCCCGCGTCGGCCTTCCAACCAACGAAGAAACGCTGAGGAAGGAGAAATCAATCAAGAAATGCCTCGAATACGAGAGGATGGGAGCGTTCAATCCGGTCACTCAGCAGTGACATTACGACACCTTCTACATCCCTCTACTTAGGAAGACAATCCGCAGACATGATGGCGCTCGCAAGTCTTCCAACTTCATCTCCTGTTCCATATCAAATCCACGGGGAGACATCGCAACGCCCGCTAACGCAGGAAAAGCTGGACACAAGGTACTTACATTTCCCCTTCCCAATGAAGAAGATTCTGGAGCTACTGGAGACGTGGGTACGAAACGGAGAGATAAAGCTACCCCGATACGGCGCCCACCTACTCGTCAAGGAGTAATGGACCCGAGGTAATCGTCATTACCACCGGTCCCTTCATCACCCCACCAAAGTGAGTGCAACGCTTTGAAGCGCATTGTTCAGGAGAAGCTTGGCTCAGAGGGATAGCTTTGAGAAGTTAGTGCGGAGGATTTTCTTGGAGAGGCTACTCCGGTTTGATACAAATGAGGCTTCAAAAGCAAGTAAGTTCTACTCAACAATTTTACGAGAAAGATAGTTTAGAATTCACCGGGGACTTAGCATCCCACACGTGGAGAAAGAGGATCGATAATAAAACACCATGTACTGTTTCATTCATGCTTTCCTTTCACACAACGTTTGCAACTTCGTGTGACATGTGCAATCATTCATGACCAAGATGCAAATTTCATTTAAAATAACCTCTTTCTTAAAAAAATCATTCACCAAACTATCTCAAAATGAACCAATTCAATTACCTATTAATTCAAAACCGGTAGTCAAAGGAATCCTCACTATCACTCAAAAACAAGAGCATCTAAAAAGATAAGTAGGTAGCTACGATCCTTCAAGGAAAGTCCTTCAACAGCAACTCATCCTTCTGGGCAAGAGAGACTTTCATCCTTTGAAGTACAACCTGCTTCAGACTTCAATTCCTTAGGCAACTTTTCAACCTCTTCTTCCCCGGCGAGTAACACAAGATACGTAAGGGGCTCCGTCCCTATAATTTCGGAGCTACCGTGGTCAATACACCTTATGCAGCCGTCACTTCTACCACCGGTGCCAGCGTAGCAGAGATGTTCCAAGTAAGTGTAACACCTCCCGTCACAGAGTCGGAGCGGCCGCCAATCCCGACAACTCCTCAAGCATAACGCCTCCGGTAGTCACCGGAGCAACAACTTTCACCCCCGCATCGGGGCGAGGAGCCGGAGGGACGAGAGGAGGACCACCATCCATTACCATTTCGTACTTGATGGAGAAGCGTGAAGTTCTTGCTAAGACTCAAACGGATATGGCCGCAACTCGTAAAGAGGTATTTCGACCGCGCGGACCCACGTGGACCTGATCAAATGAGCGACATCGAGATATGAACGGTCCCTGTCATGGAGATTCCTACACTGGGACTGATCCTCACAACGATCCTCCCCTGTGTCAACAGATTTACTACGAACCGAGAGACCGATGGATTAGGAAGCGGCATCTCTAGTGGAAAGCTTGTGTGAACTCTTGCGCCTCTCAAAGAATCAACGTGCGAGAGATGTTTCTGTAATTAATAAAATAGCTCGGACGTACACTGCTCCTTCACGTCCATAAGTCTTAACCGCATCGAAAACACCTGTAAATAATGTTACATTTACGTAAGACGACATGATGGCGAGAAAAAGATCACGACCGGCCCTACATGTTACCGCACACATCAAGGGTTCAGAGTTCAGGAGGGCCCTCGTCGACACCGGAGCATCTTCCAATGTGATTTCTCTCAAGACTCTCAGGACGGCCAAGGTTAGCCCATGCAAGATTGTGCGTCATCCCACCACAATGACGGACTTCGAAGGAAACCAGACCAGCACATACGGTGAAGCTTCAACCCATACTCACACCAAAAGGGGACGCACTTTGAAGCAAGACGTGATTAGAAGGGGAAGACAATATACCGGCGTCGCTTTTAGCAATTAGCAGGAGAGAGACCGACACCCGGTCTCTCCGCCCAATGGAATGCTCCAAAAGCGATTCTCCTCTACCGAACATCGACATGTTAGTAGATGCAACCAGCGGACACGGCATGTTCTCCTCCATGGATGGATGTAGCGGCTACAACCAGATAAGGATGTACGAGCGTGACGCAAGGGCATATATCTCACCAACAGGGATACAACCTTCGACCTTCGTAAGCGGTTCCTCAAGCAGCAAGGGGAAAACCACCGAGATACAATATCCCGCGTGTCCGCCAACTCCAACTCCCGCCACATGTACGACTCCCGCAATGATGCAACAAATGTTCGAGATATTCCATACCAGGCTCGACAAAACCACTACGAACAAACCATGTAAACCACGCTTGGGGACTGAGGCTCGGCATGAAGTTCCTTCACCGTCAGTCAAGGATTTCTTCAACACGAGAAAGATGGTCTGTCAAGAATCATGGAATTCGCAAGGGTAAATCGAACTGGAGAGGAAGCCACTTCAACTCTCCCTCTCGCAGAAGCTGCTTCAATAGTCTATTCAAGAGGCGCCTCAATGCTCTCTCCGGGACCCCTGTTCACTTCGGAATCCTGCTTCAACACTCTCTCCAGGATCTACCTCAATGTTCGCACCAGAAACCACTTTAACATCCTCTCGAGTCGTTTCAACACTCAAGCTACATCAATAATCTGCACTCTAAGTTATCTTTGATGTACTCATTGCTTAAACGTACGTCTCATCCATCCTTCATGAGGACCCAGTGAGCATGAAAACCCCAAGTCTATAGGAGGAAGGTTATCCCGTGGAATGGATGTTTTCATATAGTTGAAAGGGCGCGGTGAACAATTCATCATCGATGTTCGGCATATCTTTGAAGCCACAACACTTCCCGACTTGGCACCAAAGATTATCTCCGTAAGACATCTCAACAGGATTCTTTCTACCGCAATGAAATAAAAGACAGGAGTTAGAACTTGTATGAAAGCATATGAGAAGTGTCGCCACACACGGCAAGACACAACTCACACAATGGCCAGTCCAAACATCATTCAAGTCTGGTATTGATCAAGCTTCGGTATAACTCAAGTTTTCAAGTCTGGTATTGATTTCAAGTCCGGTACAAGTTTCAGTCTGGTATTGATTTCAAGTCTGGTACAATTTTTAAGTACGGTACAAGCCTCAAGTCTGGTATTGCTCAAGTCAAAAGGCTGGTATTGCTCAAGTCGCAAAGGCTGGTGTTAATCACGACATAAGGCTGGTATAATAGGCGCACACAGCAGGGCCGGTTTCAGTCGAAGCACATGGCTGACGTTTGAAGCATGTACACAAGTAGACCCACTTTCAACCGAAGCGTACACAACAAGCCCACGTTCGATCAAGCAGGCGCAAGAACCCCACGAACGAAGCGGCGCAACAGTCGCCGATTAGGCACATACCCACGATTGAACGAAGCAGCGCAATAGCCCCTCGACCAAAGCGATCATAGCAAGGTCGATCGAAGCATGCAAGACCGACATCATGCTAGGGAACACTTTTACGGACGTCTCTTGAACGTGACATGCTCGAAGGACAGGACGACCCGTCTCTCCCGGTAACATCTAACATTGTCCCATAAGTTTTATCTTTAATCAAGTCACCATCTCATGCCTACCACACAATAGTGTAACCATTGTGTGCTAGGCGGGGACTTAATGTTGATGGTGGATTTTCGTTCAAGGTTGAGTTTGTAAAAACCGTAAAAATCATGCGGCGACATCTTGTAAAAGATAAAGCCATTTATAAGTGTTGGATACTCCTCACTTAATTCAGCCTTGTATTTCTGTACTCATTATCGGGTGTGGCATGATGACCGAGTGTTACTCTTATAGAGTAACACGAACCTCCAAGCACTATAATGAATCATTATCGATGTGGCATGAGACCGAGTGTTACTCATACGAGTAACACGAACCTCCAAGCACTATAATGAAACCATGTACGAAATACCCGTACAGCCGATTCTCGGTGTGTTATACTAGCCCGAGCCCTCTCGGTGTGTTATACTAGCCCGATTGAGCCCCTCTCGGTGTGTTATACTAGCCCGATTGAGCCCCTCTCGGTATGTTATACTAGCCCGATTGAGCATCCGGACTTGATCAGATCGGTCTCCGGATATGATCTGATCGCAGTCATCCAACTTCACAAGCATGATTGGATGACCACAGATCAATTCCATCACCCTAAGCATGGTATGGAATACCCACGGCCTTAGCTTGCCAGATATGATCTGATCGCAGTCATCCAACTCCACAAGCATGATTGGATGACCACGCATCAATTCCATCACCCCTGCGGTATGGAATACACACAACCGACCCCGCATGGTCGACCATTGGCCTTTGCTTGCCAAGAAACCGTCCATACCAAGCATTATGGGCGGAAAACCTAAATTAGGGTTTGCGGCATATTACATGTGCCGCAAAACGGTCTCAACCATCCATCTTCGCAGTATATATGGAGGGTGTAGATGCGGACTCAAAGGGCACCGGAGCATGTCGACACAATCACCATGTGACCGCCTACACACTTGACCAATCGGTCAAAACCAACCATGGTTGGTTACAACACATTCGTCCGCCTGAAATAGCATGGTCGCGCGGCTTTGAAAGCCAAAATTGGGGTTCAAGCCATCACGCGCGTCCATCTTCTCTCGGCACGAATGGAGGGTCACAGATTAGATTAAGCAGTCCGGTCATACCAAAGATGACCACCGTGGGCCCATCTACCTCTTCATGCGGTCGGCCAAGGCATATCACGCCCGGCCAATCCAAAACGCCCGCTCAAACATGCGTGGATACACTTCCCAAATTGCAAATCGATCTCGACCACTCAACTTCACCGGACGAATTGGGTGGCTTAGATCACGTTTTCATGGGACGGTGAGACATGGGCGTGAACATCAGCCTACCATCTTCACGCCAAACCAACCGGCCAGGACCGACCAAGCTAGGTCGTCTTGGAAAACGCGCCGGAAAAGATTATGGCGCGCGGCTTCTTGCGGTATCAAACTCTTATCGCAAAATCGATCTCGACCACTCCTCTTTGCCGGTCAAATTGAGTGGCCCAGATCGCGCTTTCGTGAGGGAACTAATACAGAACCTACACCATCATACCGTCTACACGCATGTATGGTCGGTCCTCTCCAAAATCCTTCCCATACTTGGTTTCGACCAAGCTGGAGAGTGATGCTTGCACAACACCTCTTCAAAACCCTAATATTCATTAACGGTCCGCAGATGAGTGTCTCAAGGCTCATCTCATCCGTCCAACTTCACCAAACTTGGTTATACAACCCGGTCGGGGAGTCAATTGGTCGATAAAGGCGTCATTACCCATCGCCTTACCACACCACAATGCGGTACTCCGCATAAAATACACACGATACTTCACAAGTATCGACTTTTCGAATAACGCAGCATTATTCAATTCAGCATTACATGCTATCTTTCGTGGATCAACGATCCACATTCCAGACATCAATCATGTCACAAACGGGGGGATACATACGGGTATTGGTCTGGCGGTTTACATGGCGTGCAGCGTGCAACGCGCCATCACAAGAACGTGTTAGGAAGTCATGGGCGGTTAGAGATGAACAGGAGAAGTGGGCAAGACTGGTCGTGTATCACCGACACACAACTCCACTACTCCATCATTCCACTACCTCCACTTCCCACGAGAAACGTGAATGAGGCTCAATGACTTGTATAAATAGGTTCTCCGCCCTATTTCAAACAGGGGACATAACAACACAAGTTCAGTCGACAGAAACCAAGTGTTAATACAAAAACCGTATTCAAACACCCAAAGCCTGCTTGCATCAACCGTAAGCTTGCTCATCTTTCTGTCACAAGTCATAAGCAAGCCAACACCTTCACAATCTCAACACCTTCTTCGCTTCCCTCCCTAAGATCAACCCCATCTCCTTCACTTTGTGACCGAAACAAGTCTGGAACGGCCATTTCTTGGTTTAGGCCGGACTTGCACAGATTGATCTCTCGAATCTACAAGCACTCACCGCGCAGTGCATTTGTTGAAGGTTTAGATTCATTCCTCATCCACACCCCAAATTACCAAATTCTGCAGGAGTAGTTTTCACCCATCAACAGTACCACATGTGATAGGTGCCAAAGAACAGGCAATCTAGGTGCTCGAAATCAAATGCCACAAACTATTAATCAATTTGTTGAGGTTTTATGTATGGGGAATTGATTTTATGGGCGCTTTTGTCAATTCTAGTGGGAATTATTATATCTTGCTTGTTGTGGATTATGTATCGAAATGGGTGGAAGCTAAGGCCACCCCAACTAATGATTCTAATGTTGTTTCAGATTTTGTGCAAGCTAATATATTTGCAAGGTTTGGCATTCCAAGGGATATAATTAGCGATGGAGGTTCACACTTCAAAAACAGGCTCTTGCAAACCTTGTTAAGGAAGTACAATGTGTCGCATAGGATTGCAACACCTTACCATCCACAAACAAATGGACAAGCCGAGGTTTCCAAACGAGAGGTGAAATCCATTCTTGAGAAGACGGTGAATCCAACAAGAAAAGATTGGAGTATGCGACTCAATGATGCTTTGTGGGCGTATAGAACCGCATACAAGACACCTATTGGGATGTCTCCCTTTAGGCTTGTTTATGGTAAACCTTGTCACTTACCCGTGGAAATTGAGCATAAAGCGTTTTGGGCTATTAAGCAATGCAATATGGAGTTGGATGGTGCTGGAAGGAAAAGGAAGTTGCAACTTCAAGAGTTAGAGGAGATTCGTAATGCTGCATTTGAAAGCTCACGGATTTACAAGGAAAAGACGAAAGCATTTCATGATAATATGATTACAAAGAAACAATTTTGCATTGGGCAGAAAGTGCTTTTGTTTAATTCTCGATTGCAAATATTTCCGGGTAAATTAAGGTCACGTTGGTTTGGACCTTTTATTGTGACTAATGTGTTTTCTCATGGTGCAGTTAAAATTCATAGTTTAGCTACAGGAAATGAACTTAAAGTTAATGGGCACCGGTTGAAACCATATTATGAGAACTTCTCTTTGGATGTCGTGGAATGAGTTAATCTTTTGGAAGTACTCCCTCTGGAGGAGATAGTCGGGCTGACGACTTTAAACCAAGCGCTAAATGGGAGGCAACACATAGGTTTTGTATCTCTTATCTTTTATTTTCTTCTCTTGTCATGTTTTTACTTTTTCTGATTTTTTTTGTCACTTTTTCAGATATAATTTCCCACCTTGAATTTCTTTGGACGATTCAATTTACATTGAGGACAATGTAAAGTTTAAGTGTGGGGGAGTGGTTAAGCATTTGACTGTAAATTTTTCATGAATTTTCAACTTTTGTGTAAAATAGTGAATAAAAAACTCCAACTTGTAGTTAGTTTAGAGTCACATAGTATACATGTCGCTAGGATTACATCGAGAATCTCATAAGAGTGACTGAACTTAGAGATGACAGAGAACATGATCGGGTTTCTTAACTGTATGAGAGTTAAATTTGGATTTAACCATGCCAGTGGCAAATAAGGTGCAGAGTGAATTCAGTATTAGAGTAGTGGTCCCCTATAGTGGAGACTACCCATGCTACATATAATGTGAGGCACCGACCTTCAATTCTTTGTACCTGTCTAAATATGTGCTTTTAGAGTGTGTGTCACCGTACGTAAATTCCGGGCAAAATGGTGAGCTGCCCAACCTCCCACCATAGAAGCACTATTTTGATCTCTTGAGTGCTATTTTTATCAATCATGATGGTGACATCGAATTGCTAACTTACATACCACTTGTAATCTTGTTCGCAGTTAGCACCATCCACTTTCTCTCACTACACCAACAGGTCCATAGAAACACCATCATCAACAACAAGAGGAGCATCACAAATTCGAAGGAAAGTTGAAGACGTTCAAGGTTTACAAGCAATAGTACAGAAATGAGCAGATTTCAGATTCAAGTAAAGCAACAAGAAAAGGAGCAGAATTTTTACAAGTTGAAGACTTTATGTACAAGAGCGAAGATTATCAAGATGAGAGTTCGAGAAGTTTATGATATCAAGACATATAAGTTGTGAAGAATCAAGCGGTAAAGTACTTACACCATGGCCTTTGTACTTACATTTTTATTTTATTTGTATTTTATTTTCTCTTGTCTATAAAAAAAAAAAAAAAGACAAGACAAATTTTTTAGGTTCGTTACTAGTTTTTATTATTTTGTTTTGTTTTAATTTTGTATTTGTTTTATTTCTACAAAAAAAAAAGAAAAAAAAAAGAAAAGAAAAAAAAATATAAGAAAAATTCATTGCATCATATTTTGGGTTTGTATAGTTCGTTTTTAGTTTTGTATTCTTTCAATAAAGCCAATGGAAGAAGGAATATCTACAATGAAGGTTCAAGCAATAAGGATTTAGAGGAAAAGAGTTACATTGTCAAGATTCTACGAAGTTTAAGAGTTATCATCAAGAGTTGAAGACCGAAGACGAAGATGAAGACACCGATTGAAGACCGAAGACGTTTCTATGGATGTTGTGAGAGTGGTGCTAGATGCACGTCGAACGGATAACGAGGTAAGTAAGCATATTCCCACCTTCGTTAAGTGGTTGATTTCCTTTCTTAGAGATCGTCAGAAAAATGGGTTTTCAAAAATGATAAAAGATGTGGGTTTTCAAAACGATTCGGAGGGTTATGCATTCCTACCATTCAACGTGTCGCATGATTCTCTCTTCATTCCTACCTGGACACATGTGTGACCCATAAAAAGTTGTTTATTATTGAGAGCAATTTCATAAAACCCTTTCTTGTGAGGCAGAGTCGATACTTTTGATCACTCCGAACCCGAATTTCTTTCGATAAGGGATGGTTATTTCTCTATCAACTTTTAAGGATGAGATTTTGTTCATTTATGTGTCTGACTTCTTATGACTAATGTGAAGAATCTCTATGTATTCTTAGCGCGTTGGATGCTGTCATTTCGGAGAACTTGTAAGTTGGAAAAGTAGGTTTTGTGGGTATATCTCTAGTAATCCCTCACGAGACTATAACTCGTCCACTAGGGACACCTAGGGGTTTAAAGGCTTGTTATACGTGCTAAGTGTGACCGTAGCCTCGACGACACGGAGTTGTATGTATTTCTTTTGAATTGTTTTGTTTGATTTGCTCGAGGACTAGCAAAGTCTAAGTGTGGGGGAATTTGATAGGTGTTGTAAGACACCTAATTTTATATATAGTATTTATGCTTTCTTTGGTATTGTCTTTGTAAATTTTGTATCTTATGTGTGCTTTTGAGTGATCAGGTACTTTGGAGTCATTATGAGCAAAAGAAGAAGAAATTGTCCATTGAAGTGAAAAGACAAAAGGATCAATTCACAGGCGATATTTGGAGCAGACTAATATTGCGCAAGAAGGAGCGAAGAATGAATAGTCAGTTTTCTAAGGCTGACAGGCCACATATTAACTGGTTAGCCCTTATCCTATCACATGGGGTGTCAATAACAGTCCCATAGTTTTAACCCTAAATCTAGTCAAGAGAAATCATTTCCGCTCCTCCTTTTCTTCCGTTCTTTGTCCTGATGTTGCTGGTGAAGAGGGTTTGTTGAGGCTATGATTTATGGGTTCTGGTGGTGATCAAATGGGTTCAGAAGATGATTTACAAGGAGTTGTTGATGTTAATTGGTGGATTATGTTGCAGACATGATGTATTTGATCCAGGCAGTGGTGAAACTAGGGATAAAATGTGATAAATTGAGACGATGAAGCTGGTTCTGAACCGAGATTGAGGCAGAGATGAAGAATTGAAACTGATGAAAGTAATGGGTCTCTGTGATTGTTCGATTGAGGAGATTCAAAGGTTTTTTTTTTAATGTTGAAATTGAAGAGAAGAAGAGGATGGTATCAGTAGAGATGTTCATGGGATTTGATGGATCTGAGATGGGTTGAGTTCGAATTGTTGAAGGTCAGTGATAATGGAGGAGGTGTGGCTGCTGCTGGAGGAAATAGAGATCGAGAGATTGATGGGATTTTTAAGAATCAGGTGAACCTGTTAATAGATTTACAGGACGAAGATGATGGTGATAACGTTGTTGAAGTCAGAAACACAGATTGGATCTGAGACAGAATTTTAAGGGAATTGGATCTGGAGTTTGAGCTGCTGTGATTTGGGATTTGAAGAGGGGTAGAGCCGATTGAGCTAATGAAGATGAATTTCCGGTCTAGAAGCAGAATGATGGTGAGACTGATTGTCTCTGATGATTTGAAGAGAGGGGTTGAACAGTAAATGAGAGAAGAGGAATTGATGGGTTGTATTGGGTTCAAGCTGTTTGAATCACAGACTTGAAGTTCAATCTGTTAAGCTTGATGATTTTATAAACAGGGCAGAGAAGATTGGTTCTGGTGCAGAGAGGAAATAGAAGCTCTAGTGGTCTGTATTGATGTTATTGCCTGCGATGGAGATGAACTGGGGGTTGTATGAATTACAGAAGAACAATGAGTGGAAACTGGGGTTCGCTGCTGTTATGATTGTTGTTGCAGGTGAACTGCATTACAGCCGCAGAATTGATGGTTTTGAAATGGGAACTTGGTATCCAGTATGAGCTGTTTGCTGGATAGGAGTTGTCGCTGCGATGGAGAGTATGTTGCAGTGCAGTTGCAGCAGGGAGTAGTAGTTAAGACAAGCAAGAGAAGAGTAAGGCGATGAGCAGAATAGAAGAATGCAACTGAGATTTGAAGCTGTTGCTGGTGGGTGGTACTGATGTTGAGTAATAAAGATGAGACATTTACAGCTTGAATTGGTTGTGTTGTGTGCAGAATTGAGAACATGGGAAATATAGCAGAATTGGTTTAGCTGCTACAATGAAGAGAAGGTGTTAATGTTTGCTGCCATGGATTTTCTGTGATGATGGTTGAACTTAAATGAACAGGTGATGTTGGCTGTGTTTGCAATGGATCGATGGGGTTGTTCTCAGAGTTTGGATGGCCAGGTCGAGAAACGTGTGACACTGAAGATGCAGGGCCATCATGGATGGATGGAGCTATGAAGCACAATCATTGTGCAGCATAACTTAGGCCAGTGCAAATGGCTTATTCCATGGAAACTCAACCAAGTCAGCCCAGTTAGCTCACCTGAATAGCTGACTCTGCTTCGACTCATGATCTAACCGAGTTAGTCAATTAACTCAAATGGACTCGGTATGACTCGGTGCTTGACTCGAGATAACTCGGTTGACCCAAGATTTGACCGGTGACCGGGTGGACTTTGCCGGTCACACGAACTACTCTTCCGATCACTTTGCCGGTCACCTGAACTACTCTGCCGGTCACCTGAACTACTCTTCCGACCATAATACCAGTTTTCCGTCGACAGTTTTTGGGGCATATTTTCTACATGGGTTTTTCTCACATATGGGCTTGGTGGACTTCTATCTATTGGACCTTTGAGACTTGACCTAATTTTGGAAAGCAAAGGGATATAAAAGAAAGACTTTTACAACTTGGAAATCACGTATTATTTTTGGAACTTGGAGAGAGCCGCTTCTGTTTACGCTACTAGGGTTTGCTTTTGTTCATCTTCTTCTTTATTCAATTCATATTTTTGTGATGAACTCCATAGCTATGAGTAGATAATTTATTCATTATTGGTTAAGGATGTAGTCCTATTTCTAAAACTTGTGCTTGATTTATGTATTAGTTTTCTCTCTTGATTATCGTTTAAATCTCTACTGTTTTTTAATAATCACATGATTGATGTATTGTGATAGGATTAAGATGTTTGGTTAGTTAAGTGGCTAATTAATTGAACTTGCATCCTTGTCCATAGATATTTTAGGGTTTTTCATCGAGCGATAATCCTGAATACAAGTAGCATGATATGATTACGGTTTGTAGTGATACACTCTTGTAATCATATGTAGAGTTTGAACATTGTCCGAATTGTTATGCGCAATGTATGACAATTGCATTGATTAGCCTATTTCTGAAACTTAATGCTCCTAGGAATTGAACTTAATTAGCGCAAGGCGTTAGGTTATTCTTTAGGTAGAATTCACATCCGCAGCTCTAATTTATGTGTTGATGAACTTTGGAAATTAATAGATTATCTTGTTCTCTTGATTCTCTAGGCTTTTGATAATGAAAGAGATTAAATTGTAATTCTAATCATGCATGCAAGCAAATGTTTAAGATTGAAGATGAATTCCTTGACCAATATCTTTCTCTCATTGATTACTTCCTACAATTTATTTTGTTATTGATTTACTTTTATTGCTTACTTAAAAATCAGAAATCCCCCCAATCGGTTACTTTTAGGAAATTGAATACGTAATGTAGTTGCGGGAAATCCCACACTACACCCCTTACTCAATTTTGCTTAATTAATCCATTGAAAGATATAAGATCAAGAATATTTATCGATTGAGTTCATGAAGTGTTTACACAGGAAAATAGAATTACACTTAGAAGTTAAAATACTCTTAAACTCTCTCTCTCCTAATGACTTGCTCAACAATTCCCCCTTTCAATGTACTCATTCCCCTTTATATAGGGTAATACATAATGGATGACAGCTAAACTATCCTTTATTTTCGGGAATGTCTCGCGAAGTGTCGCAAATGCACGAATATTTATTCTCGCGACACTTCTTAACTCTCGCCAGGTTTTGTGTCTTCCAATTGTTTTGGGTGTCGTTATTCATCGCGTGCGTTCATTGTAGCTCCCTGCGCGACTCCCTCGCGACACCGCTCGTTTATTAATCTCGCGAGCCTTGTACGTTGCGATATTATGATCCTACATCTTGCCTCTTTTTCCTTGAATATTGCTTGAAGAGAGATTTGAAGGAAAAATTCGTTGTTTGTAATATTCCTTGGTTTCAATTGGTGAAGGAACGAGCGAAAGAATATTTTTCTTGAAAAGTACGTACTTGCCTCTATTCTTTTAGCGAAGTTCCGGAGCTTCTTTGTGGTATATATATGAAGTTCCATCTCCCGTCTCTCCTTACATTTCCCTCTGCGAGGGGAGAATGTCATGAGAATCAATATTTTGATTTGCCGCAACTACTTATCTTTATCTGCTTTGCCCGTACTATTACACGTTTTGACTATTAAAGTCTTTTCTTGACACGTCTCTTCCAACCGTTTATTCTCGACCGTTCGTGTCTCTTCTCGCATTAAATGCCCTCGTTTTTCTCAAGAATCTTTTTAATTTTTCTATATATAGTTTTCTTTTCCTCCTCTTTTCTTCCTTTAGTTTCTCTCTCGCAACTCTTCTTGACTCTCTCCTTCCGCAATTTGCGCTCCCCGCTACTTGTAAATCTTTTCTTCATCCCTTCTAACGCTGATCCTAATCTCCAACCTCCCATCCATTCCCATACCGATAATGGCTTTCATTAGTCGTGCATACAAAGCTTCTTTTGATGAAGTTCAACATAAATTGCTTGAGAAGGGTTTTACTCTATCAACCATTCCTGATCAAGAACCTTCATCTATCCTTTCTGCAAATGTGTGTAATGCTGCTTTACTAGAGGGCAATAATTCTTTCAATGGAGCCTCTAGAATTGTGTCTCCTGACTTCTTGAACGCGCTTGGGTCTTTGGTATGCATGCAGTCATATTTCCCTGTTAATTAATTAATTTTTTTTTTTTTTTTTTTTTTTTTTTTTTTTTTTTTGACGGTTTTTCTATCTTCTTTCATAGGTTGGAAAAACTTCCTTTGTAGTTGCCTCAGATCTCGAGAGAAGACGCAACAATCTTGAAAAGAGAAATTTACAATTGAACAAGAAGACCCAAGAGCTGGAAGCTGAAGCCGCGTCATCTCGCGATAGGATTCAAAAATTAGAAGCCGATCTGGACTCCCAAAAGGATAGAGTATCTACTCTTCAGAGCTCAAATCAAAGAACTTTACGGTATAGTAATTTTCAATTCTCAAATCCTTGTCATGTTATCTTCTATCTTTCTTTGTCTGACTATTATTCTCGCAGACGTGTATAATCTCTCCGAAGAATCCATTCTTCTCCATTCATTTCCCGAGCCTATGAATGATGATGTCCTTCTTACTCACCTCAATCAATCTCTAAGTAGTTCCTCAAATAAAACTAACCTCCTTTCATTAAAGGATCTTCAATCCAAACATCATCTCTTAGAGATCGAACACGTATCTAGTTTAAATTTAACTAATCGCTTTAAACGAATGTACCTTGATTCCGAGAAGAAAATCAAGACTTTAAGGAAGAAAATTAGTGATCTCATAGATGAGAACGATCGCATTACTAACAGAGGTGCACAAAAGCGTTAGCGAATTCCACAAATCTCTTCTTGGTGTGCAAGTTGAACGAGATGAACTCCTTCATCAAAATACCATACTTAAGCAAATGTAAGAGCAAGTTCGTTCTCTTCTTGTTATTAATAGTGATGATGAATTCGCACTGGCTGCAAAGTTTTAGATAATGCCAGAATAACCTAGGTGTTGATGTTAGTCTTCATGCTTGAGCATACTTCCTTGATTAAGGATATGATATCGATAGAGAAGGTTATTTATTATACCTTCATCGCTTCTTACTTTTGTAGTATTGCTTGTAAATTATTAACTTGTTGTTGCTTATTTGCGAGAATCCGAGAAGAGGCTTCAGGTTAGAATTAGAGAACTTGAATCAAAAGAACAACTCGCCAGAATTTTCCAAATGAGAATTGAAGAACTCGAAACCGAAAAGAACAAATCGAAAGAGTCTCTCCTTCGCGAAATAAATATTTCAAGTTGAAGAAACAATTTCTAACGACAGTGGAGAACTTTAATAATGATGATGTTCGTTTTCGTAATGGAGCCATGGAGTATGTTTGTAAGGACCACAATATCCCTCTACATTCATATCCCTGGCTTCTTGAAAAGGTTCCTGAGAATCTGCCTGTCTCAGACGTTTCTGATAGTGAGGCTGGCGAAGAAGAAAATTCTGGCGATGAGAATAATAGGATTGAAGAATCAGATGAAGGAAAAGAATCACCAAAGAGATAGTTCTTTTTGTTTTCTTTCACTGCCTGTAATATCTGTACATTTCTGTACCTCTTTATTATAGTGTACTTCTTGGGCTGTTCCCCTCTAAATTCAATCTTCACTCCCCTTTTTTGGTAGTTCTTCTTTGTAATATAATTGGCTAATATTATTGATGTATAACTTTTTCATCAGAAGATGAATAACAATATTCCATCTTTTCCATTCCCATACTTTCCTCTCATTATTCATCTTCGGATGAAAGATTTTAGTTGTCATCATGTATTTTGCCTCTCGTTATTGAAACATATCGTTGCGACGAGGTCGCGGGTATCTTTATAAATCAAGAATCCTACTTGTCTCGCCTTACCATTTCGGTAGTCTTTGTTTTATCTTTTCTTGTTGCGACAAGGTCGCAGGCCGCCTTTACATTTTCATGCAATGGCCCATTGACCTTGCCTTATCATTTTTGTGTGGTCTTCCAAGTCGACCTCCCTAATTAGAGGTCTTCCCCGCCACCTTTCATCGCGACAAAATCGCAGGACGTCTTTACACTTGCATGTAAAGACCCATTGATCTTGCCTTATCATTTTCCAAGTATTTTTGCCTCTGCAGATGTTTTAGTTGCGACAATATGACAGGTCTAGATATTCTTGCGAACATAAAGCCCCATGACATTGCCGTCGTGCGACAAAATCGCAGACGTCCGTACACCGTCGTGTAAAGACCCATTGATCTCGTCTTACCCTCGCGTTAGTATTATTGCCTCTGCAGATCATTGCACAAATATGACAAGCCTAAATTCTCTTGCGAAAACATAGCCTCATGACATTTGCGTCTGTTTTGACACCCCCTAATGGAGAGCGTCGCCTTATCATCTCCCCGGTTTGCCCCTTCAAGGAGGCGAAACATCGGCCATACAAGACTAGCTCCTCCCATCCGGTCTTAACAACAACCAGCTTGTTTTCGCAGCCTCTTATCCCTTATACCTATATGGTTTATGGTTACAAGACTCGCACCCTAAGTGGAGTTTTCTTCAAGCGAGTGCAACATATACCAAGACTTGCCAAGAATGGCCGGGGGTAGGTTCATCCATCCCGGCACTCGCTCAACCGTGTACCTCGGCGCCTTGAGCATACACCGACTCCTTGGAAGAGACCCTCGGTCGCCCAACCAGGTATAACCTTATATATATAGTTGGGAATCCAAGGTACCTCTCTCCTGGATAGGCTTTCATGGGCCCCAAATTTTCATGACTCGGGCTTCAGGAGCGGTGTAACCTTCCCCCGAGTCATGTTGAGAGATACCCCTTATATGACGCACTTTAGGTCTTACATTTGCCTCTTACGAAATGTTATTCGCGAACTAGGGTGCACGCCATAAAGGTTCGTCCCATTCTTTTACTCATTCATATTTGTTAAATCATTCAATCATTCATGTTTCATTATTTGCCGATATTTGTTTACGAAGTATTCGCACAATTCTCGTTTTATTTGTTGTATTTTCATTTTTCTTTCTTAACCAATTCCCATATACTCTTGGCATGCGAGATTCTTACACATCATTTCTTCAATTGCTACTTTTTCTCCCGTTTTTGTTGATTATTCACTTCTTATGCCTTTTGTTTCTCATATCCTTTGCTTCTTTATTACCTTAATATTCGCTGTCTCTAGGCATTCACCTCGCGAGGTATGTTCACCCTTACTTCTATAGCATCCACCATCAATTTTTCCTTTCTCTCGCTCATCTCTCACCCGTTGCTTCCAACCTTTTCTTCCGCGCATTTCTTTCTTCGCAGCTTTCTACATCGACCTCATGACATTGTTGCGACTCCTTCCAATCTCCCTGTATAATACCAATGCCATTTGGATGTGGAAATTTTATACATTGATGATATGTTGATGCGACTCCCAAGATTTCATGAAGCCACGGCCTCCCAATCAGCGCATTATATGGAGATTCCACGTCAACCACACAGAATAAGATATCGCTTGATAATCCTTGTAGAGGTATTCTCATGTGAACCTCTCCCTTTGGTTTGTTTGCAGTGCCATTAAAGCCATATATCTTGTATGTCGAGGGGATCAAATCCTCATCTTTTCCTCCCATCGTCTTGTAAGTATGGTAAAAGAGGATATTCACCGAACTTCCGGTGTCGATTAGGGATTCGGTTGATCGCCCAGCAAGCTTCGCTTCATCATCTTCCCCATCAACTGGTTTCGGGTTAATCTCTAGTTTCACAACCAACGGGCTATCATGTGTTTCTCTCCCTTTTGGCACTTCATCTCGCAGAGAAAGAAATAGTCTTCACCGCCACTTTTCTAATCGCGTCGTTCTCGCCGACTCATTATTTCTTTATCATTAGCATCTCTCGCAAAGACTCTACCGAGCACGTTGTCATGAAAATCTTCGATTGTGCGATAGAGTGGACGATAGAGTTGCAATTCAAATTTTTAGCTTTTGTCCCGACTTCTATCACAAATGTTTCCTTTCCTTTCGCCGACACACTCTTTCGGCATCTCTCGGTGGTGGTGGTAATGTCCGGCCTGTTTCTTTTCCTTTTAGAAAGTGATTCACTTTCCCCGATCAATCATCCCGAGAATGATTCTCTTTATGTTTCTACAATCGTTTGTTTGATGCCCATGGAAACGATGGTAAGAACAAAACTCATGACTTCTATCGCCCGGCGGTGGTTCCATTCCCACGTTCCAAGGTGTCGGTACATTTTCCATCACAAGTATAGCTTCCCAGCATCTTTTCCACACTAGCATTCAAAGGAGGCATCTTAATCTCTTCCCATACTATTCTCGCGACTTCGCCGCCCTCCACTATTATTTTGCCTTCGTCCACCGTAAGTTTCTTGCTCATGATCTAGCCTCTCCGAATCTTATTATTGTCATTACGGTTGTAGTAGTTCCTTTCTCGTTCAAACTCTTCTTGATCATGGCTTCCCATGGCTACTATCTTCCCTTGTCCCTCATCAACTTTCCTTGCTTGTTGTCCTTGCGAAGTGCTCGCCACTGTATTTATGAATTGTGGTAACAAGCTTGCGTCGCAGCATTCGAGCTTGTGTTCGCGATCGGATAAGAATTCATTTCATTCGTCTCTCTTCTAGAGCAATATATTCTTCCCGTAACTCTCGCAGCTTACGCCATCGTGATTGTATTTTTGATTCTAAAATTTGAATGTATAACAAGTTAGTCGCGAAGAGAGCATTCACAAATGAGAGAATGAGATATCTTTCCTCAACTCGTCCTGCCATTTCGCTACACATGGTCCTCCACCTTATTGTCAACTGCCTTAAGCTCTCGCCAACCCTTTGTTTCAACCCAAATACATCTTCAATACCCGGTCGCAAGAGTTGTTACTTATGTATGCTCCCGAATGTGGCTTGTAAATGGTTAAATGATGTGATTGTGTTCCTTGCGTACCTTCAAACCATTTTAGTGCTTCTCCTATTAGGCTTGATGCGAAATATTTGCACAAGTATGGCATCATGATTCTCCCACCGCAACATACATCTCATATAAGCCTTGATATGTTGTACCGCACACAGTTGTTCCATCAAAGATGTTGGTTAATGCGGGTAGATTGCACTTAGGAGGTATTCCTCCCATCTCGTATTTCTAGCGTGAAGGGATTCTTTGCAGCTTTCTGCGATGGCTTCGTCCAATTGTTTCCTTCCTCCTTCCCTTCGATTGTTCAAGAATCCTCTCATTTCAGCCGTTCTCTTAAGATTTGTTCATTTGCCTCGAATTTGATTCTACTGGTCTTTTTAGCTCGCCTCTCCTCCTACGCTCGTGCCTGTTTTGACCTTCTTGCTCGTTATTTTCTTCTCTCCTTTCCCGCGACGTTCTCCTTCGTTTCTTTCTTCAATTCGCACACCATTATATCGGTTGTTCTCTCTCTTGGCTGTCTCTCTCACTCTCTCATCCGCACCCTCTCATATTCTTCATTAATATTTCTATTGGTACGATTTTGTTCCCTCCTCCTTTCTCGGTTGTCATGGTTATTCTCGCCGGATTGCCTCTTCCATCTCTTGATTCTCCCTTTCGCTCTTATCCTTTCTCTCTCGCGAGCTAGCCGTGCTTGTTCAATGTAATGCCTATCAATGTCATCCTCAATCTCTCGATTTCTTCTCAATTCTTCTCTCCCGTGCAAGATTATTCTCCCTTCAAAGCACTGGATCATTCGGCCCTTGGAGTTGCATGTTTCCTTGATTTTCCCTATTCCGCTCATTTTGAAAATTTTCTGGCCGAGGAATATAACGATCTTCCATTTCCCCTCTTCTTTCGCCATGCTCTATGCTTGGATTTTGTGTTTCTTGTTGGTTTTCTTCCTCGGTACTTTCGTTGGTAAAACTCTCCTTCTTTCTTCCCTAATCGATCTTGAACTTGATCTCACACTACTTCTTGATCTCCTATTTTGCAATCTTATATTTTCCATCCTCAATTCATGATTCTCGTCTTGTCAAGTTTGCTCGTTCCTCCGCCTCTAGCCGTCTCTCTTCGTGTATTGTTTGTCTCAATCTTTCTAATGTCGCGATTTCTTCACTGGATTCATTTCTCCATTCATTTCTTGCTCTCCTCCTCCTTGTCCATTGTTCACCAACCGCCGCTCCTCTTCCCTTTCGTCTTCGTAATCGACCTCCAAGTATGTACACTTACTCTATCGTAATCCACACCGCGTTTGCTACCGGGGAGATCGGTGGCTGATTTTGATCTTCTCCATCATTTCTCATATTCATCCTTGACGATTCTCCCGTTTCATTCCTCCTTTCTCCAAAGAAGTCTCCCACTTCTTCTTACAATCGTTGGTTGCCCTTGTACATTTCTTCTTCTAGCCATTTTTCTTTTTCAATGAATTCTTGAGTATCTTCTCCAAATCTTTTTTCTGTTAATCCAAATTCTTTCAAATCACGATATCAATCTCTGCTCAGTCCCTGTTTCTAGCGCATATGTAGTTGCGGGAAATCCCACACTACACCCCTTACTCAATTTTGCTTAATTAATCCATTGAAAGATATAAGATCAAGAATATTTATCGATTGAGTTCATGAAGTGTTTACACAGGAAAAATAGAATTACACTTAGAAGTTAAAATACTCTTAAACTCTCTCTCTCTAATGACTTGCTCAACAATTCCCCCTTTCAACAGACTCATTTCCCTTTATATAGGGTAATACATAATGGATGACAAATGCAAACTATCCTTTATTTTCTGAATGTCTCGCGAAGTGTCGCAAATGCACGAATATTCATTCTCGCGACACTTCTTAACTCTCGCCAGGTTTTGTGTCTTCCAATTGTTTTGGGTGTCGTTATTCATCGCGTCGTTCATTGTAGCTCCCTGCGACTCCCTCGCGACACCGTCGTTTATTAATCTCGCGAGCCTTGTACGTTGCGATATTATGATCCTACACGTAAAAACTACAATTTCCTCTCTGTGGAAATGAACTCTTTCTTAGCATATACTTTAGGAAAGTGAAATTATTTTTGACGCATACGACAGCGATCAAATTTTGGCGCCGCTGCCGGGGAGGCATACGGCTAGTTATAATTTATGCTTTTATCTTTGCTTTTTGTTTTCTTGTCTTGTTTCTTACTTGTTTGCGAGAATTTTTTTCAGGTACCTAATCCCTGGCTTCTAAAGATTCGAATTATCCAAGGTGCGGGATAGCTACTCGAAGAGGCACAATACTCCAACCAAGTCAAGACACAACAAAAGAACAAGAGTTGGAAGTAGAAGAAGAGACTTTCCAGCAAGAAGAAGAAGCTTTAAAACAAGAGGTTCCGGGTGAACAAGAACCACCTTTTGAAGAAAAAGAAGAAGCAATGGGTGATGCAAATCGTTCACTCAAGGACTTGGCTTCTCATAGGCTTGATACACAACATGGGTGTATTCAAACAAACTCTACTTTTGAGATCAAGCCGGGGTTGCTTATAGAATTACCAAAGTTCCATGGCATGGTGAATGAAGACCCAAACAAGCATCTTATGGACTTCCACACCATTTTCATGGCCATGCTTCCAGCGGATATTGAGGCGGACGGTGCAATGTTGAAAGTTTTTCGTTTCTCTTTGATGGATAGTGCTAAGGATTCGTTGTACTATTTGCCTCCCGGAAGTGTCACGACATGGAATGGGCTGAAGAAACTCTTTTTAGAGAGATATTTTCCTGAATCAAAGGCTACTCAAATTCGCAAGGAGATTTGTGGGATGAAGCAAAATTTGGGAGAATCCTTATATGAATGTTGGGAACGATACAAGAGATTGGTGGCAAGCTGTCCTCACCACCAATTCAGTGACGCTATGATCATCCAATACTTCTATGAAGGACTCCAATCAAGTGATAGGAATCTTATTGACGCTGCGGGTGGTGGTGCACTAGTGAGCAAGACGGTGGCACAAGCTAGAGACTTGATTCAAAACATGGCAGCAAACTCCCAACAGTTCTTGAGTCGTGGTTCGGATGTGCTTCTTAGGAAAGTGAATGAAGTGAGCGAGGTCGAGGAACTTCGTCAACAAATGGGTAACATGACAGCAATGATGCAACAAGTTGCAGCCGCGGTGATACCAAGTTCCTCTCAAGCTTATGAAGACGAGCAAGCTAATGCGGTCTTTGCAAATCAACAAAGACGGTATGATCCCTACTCTAACACTTACAATCTGGGATGGAGAGATCACCCCAATTTTAGCTATGCCAACAAGCAAGGAGCAATTCAACAACCTACCTTCAACTATCCGAGTGGATTTCAACCTCAACAACAACAATTTCAATCGAGACAACAATTTCATCAACAACAACAACAACAACAACCTCAAAATATGGGGTCCAATATGGAAGAGTTGCTGAAATATTTTATGCAAAGAACGGAGAGTGCGGTTAAGGATTTGCAAACTAAAGTTGGTTCAATGGCTATTGAGTTGAATCAATTGAAGACACAAAATGGTGGGAAACTCCCTCTCAAATTTATCAACCCAAAAAGAGGGTGTCAATGCAATTACGTTGAGAAGTGGTACACAACTTGTGCAACCCGAAGTTACTGATTCGGGCACGGTGGAAGCACCAAAGGAACTTGTTTTGGAGGAAAAAAATGAGGATTCTCCCCAAACTTCTAAGGTACCTATTTCTAACTCTAAAACTCCGGTTTCTACTTATGCTCCTCCTTTACCTTTACCTCGCAGATTTGCAAATTCCAAGAAGGCGGAACTAGAAAAGGAGATTTTAGACATTCTTAAGAAGTTCCATGTGAACATACCACTCATAGATGCAATCAAGCAAGTTCCAAAGTATGCGAATGTGTTGAAGGACTTGTGTACCAATAAACAAAGGCTCAAAGGTAATGAAGTGCTTAGTGTGGGGGAAAATGCTTCGGCAATCTTACAACAAAAACTCCCACTTAAGTGCAAGGATCCCGGTAGCTTTGACATTCCATTCACAATTGGTAACACCACATTTAACAAAGCTATGTTGGATTTAGGTGCATCCGTTAGTGTTATGCATGCATCTATGTATAACTCACTCGATCTTGTTCATCTTAAAAAGGCTGGAATTGTGTTGCAATTAGCGGATCGTTCTAATGTCTACCCAATGGGTATTGTTGAGGATGTTCTTGTGCAGGTTAATCAATTAGTATTTCCAGCTGACTTTTGCGTGTTAGAGATGGATGAAGGTTCACCGGACTCGTCTCTTCCGTTGCTACTTGGGCGTCCCTTCATGAAAACGGCGAAAACCATTATTGATGTTGACAACGGAACGCTCACTATGGAATTTGATGGAGAAATAATATGTTTCAACATTTTCGAGATGATGAGATATCCTAGTGATGTCCACTCTTGTTTCTCCATTGATGTGATGGACACATTGGCGCAACAAATGTTTGAGTTGAATGGTGTTGATACTTTGGAAACAGTGCTCACTACACCCATTGATGATGGTTTTGAGTATGTTGATGAGATTAAAGAAACCATTGGTTTTCTTGACTCATTAACAGAAAAATCAGCAATTAAGAATATTTCATATGCTTCTTTACCTTGCAATGATGAAAAACTTGTGCCATCTATTGTTAAATCTCCAAGTTTAGAATTGAAACCTCTTCCAAGTCACTTAAAGTACTTGTACTTGGGTGACAATGAAGAGTTACCCGTGATTGTTTCTAACGAGCTTAGTAAATTACAGGAGCAAAAACTTCGAAGGGTACTAAGGACGTACAAGACGGCCATAGGATGGACAATCGCCGATATCAAGGGTATAAGCCCTGCCGTTTGTATGCACAAGATCCGTGTGGAGGACGATGCAAAGCCTACAAGGGAAGCACAACGTCGTTTGAACCCTCCCATGATGGAAGTTGTGAAAAAGGATATACTCAAGCTTTTGGACGTGGGTGTTATCTACCCCATATCCGATAGCAAGTGGGTAAGCTCGGTAAAGGTAGTACCAAAGAAATCAGGTGTGACGGTGGTGGAAAATGATAAGAACGAACTTGTCCCAACTCGTGTGCAAACCGGTTGGAGGGTTTGTATTGATTATAAAAAATTGAATGCCACTACTCGAAAAGATCACTTTCTTTTACCATTTATTGATCAGATGCTTGAACGTTTAGCTAGACACTCTTATTATTGTTTCCTTGATGGATATTCAAAGTTATAATCGATTGTGATAGCGCCGAGGATCAAGAGAAACCACTTTCACTTGTCCTTTCTCCCACTTTTGCTTATAGAAGGATGCCTTTTGGCTTGTGCAATGCTCCAGCTACCTTTCAAAGGTGTATGGTAAGTATCTTTTCAGAATATGTT
Organism: Papaver armeniacum; assembly: GCA_023531295.1. Taxonomy (NCBI): domain Eukaryota; kingdom Viridiplantae; phylum Streptophyta; class Magnoliopsida; order Ranunculales; family Papaveraceae; genus Papaver; species Papaver armeniacum. The sequence continues at coordinate 7,752 of JAJJWW010003319.1, read as the reverse complement.
GAAAACATAATTGAAGTGTTCATGGACGATTTTAGTGTCTTTGGTGATTCATTTGACCTTTGCTTGAACAATTTGTCTCTAATCCTTGAACGATGTGTTGAAACAAACCTTGTGCTGAATTGGGAGAAGTGCCATTTCATGGTAACTCATGGCATAGTTTTAGGCCATATAATATCTTCTAAAAGCTTGTAAGTCGATAAATCTAAGATAGACCTTATTCGTGCTTTAACCCCTCCCACTACGGTGAGGGAGATACGCTCTTTTCTTGGTCATGCAGGTTTTTATCGTAGATTCATCAAGGATTTTTCCAAGATAGCATCACCACATTGCAAATTATTGCAAAAAGATGTGGTTTTTAACTTTGATGAAAGGTGTATGGCGGCATTCAATCATTTGAAAGAACTTTTGATTTCAGCCCCTATCATTAAACCACCGGATTGGAGCAAGCCCTTTGAGCTTATGTGTGATGCTAGTGATTATGCGGTTGGTGCGGTGCTTGGGCAGCGTGTGGGGAAGATACCTCCTGCCATTTATTATGCTTCTAGAACGTTAAATGAGGCCCAACAAAACTACACAACCACTGAAAAAGAGTTGTTAGCCATTGTTTTTGCTTTAGAAAAGTTTCGCTCTTATCTAATTGGTACAAAAGTTGTTGTCTTTTCTGATCATGCAGCGCTTAAGTACTTGCTTACAAAGAAAGAGGCGAAACCGAGGCTCATACGATGGATATTACTCTTGCAAGAGTTTGATATTGAGATAAAAGATAAGAAAGGAATTGAGAACACCGTTGCGGATCACTTGAGCCATCTTTCTGTGGACAAGAAGACTTTCCCATTGTGTGAAAGTTTCCCGGATGAGCAACTATTCTCAATTGCCTTTGCAGAACCACGGTACGCTGATATTGTTAATTACTTAGTTTCTAAATAAATCCCAAAGAACTTGTCTTGTGCTGAGAGGGACAAACTTAAGAAGTTGGGAAACCAATACATATGGGATGATCCATACTTATGGAAACATTGTAGTGACCAAGTAATACAAAGGTGTGTTCCCGAATTTGAATTTAATTCTGTCTTGTCGTTTTGCTACTCATATGCTTGTGGAGGACATTTTGGGAGCAAGAGAACCGCTCTCAAGGTACTAGAATGTGGTTTCTATTGGCCAACTTTGTTTAAGGATGCACATGCATTTTGTACCACATGTGATAGGTTCCAAAGAACATGCAATCTAGGTGCTCGAAATCAAATGCCATAAACTATTAATCAATTTGTTGAGGTTTTATGTATGGGAAATTGATTTTATGGGCCCTTTTGTCAATTCTAGTGGGAATTATTATATCTTGCTTGATGTGGATTATGTCTCGAAATGGGTGGAAGCTAAGGCCACCCCAACTAATGATTCTAAAGTTGTTTCAGATTTTGTGCAAGCTAATATATTTGCAAGGTTTGGCATTCCAAGGGCTATAATTAGCGATGGAGGTTCACACTTCAAAAACAGGTTCTTGCAAACCTTGTTAAGGAAGTACAATGTGTCGCATAGGATTGCAACACCTTACCATCCACAAACAAATGGATAAGCCGAGGTTTCCAACCGAGAGGTGAAATCCATTCTTGAGAAGACGGTGAATCCAACAAGGAAAGATTGGAGTATGCGACTCAATGATGCTTTATGGGCGTATAGAACCGCATACAACACACCTATTGGGATGTCTCCCTTTAGGCTTGTTTATGGTAAACCTTGTCACTTACCCGTGGAAATTGAGCATAAAGCGTTTTGGGCTATTAAGCAATGCAATATGGAGTTGGATGGTGCTGGAAGGCAAAGGAAGTTGCAACTTCAAGAGTTAGAGGAGATTTGCAATGATGCATTTGAAAGCTCACGGATTTACAAGGAAAAGACGAAAGCATTTCATGATAATATGATTACAAAGAAACAATTTTGCATTGGGCAGAAAGTGCTTTTGTTTAATTCTCGATTGCAATTATTTACGGGTAAATTAAGGTCACGTTGGATTGGATCTTTTATTGTGACTAATGTGTTTTCTCATGGTGCAGTTGAAATTCGTAGTTTAGCTACAGGAAATGAAATTAAAGTGAATGGGCACCGGTTGAAACCATATTATGAGAACTTCTCTTCGGATGTCGTGGAAGGAGTTAATCTTGTGGAAGTACTCCCTCTGGAGGAGATAGTCGGGCTGACGACTTTAAAACAAGCGCTAAATGGGAGGCAACCCATAGGTTTTGTATCTCTTATCTTTTATTTTCTTCTCTTGTCATGTTTTTACTTTTTCTGATTTTTTTTGTCACTTTTTCAGTTATAATTTCCCACCTTGACTTTCTTTGGACGATTCAATTTACATTGAGGACAATATAAAGTTTAAGTGTGGGGGAGTGGTTAAGCATTTTCATTGTAAATTTTTCATAAATTTTCAACTTTTGTGTAAAATAGTGAATAAAAAACTCCAACTTGTAGTTAGTTTAGAGTCACATAATATACATGTCGCTAAGATTACATCGAGAATCTCATAAGAGTGACTGAACTTAGAGATGACAGAGAACATGATCGGGTTTCTTAACTGTATGAGAGTTAAAGTTGGATTTAACCATGCCAAAGGGAAAATAAGGTGCATCGAATTCGGTATTAGAGTAGTGGTCCCCTATAGTGGAGACTACCCATGTTACATAATGTGAGGCACCGACCTTCAATTCTTTGTACCTGTCTAAATATGTGCTTTTAGAGTGTGTGTCACCGTACGTAAATTCCGGGCAGAATGGTGAGCTTCCCAACCTCCCACCATAGAAGCACTATTTTGATCTCTTGAGTGCTATTTTTATCAATCATGATGGTGACATCGAATTGCTAACTTACATACCACTTGTAATCTTGTTCGCAGTTAGCACCATCCACTTTTTCTTTCTACACCAACAGGTCCATAGAAACACCATCATCATCAACAAGAGGAGCATCACAAATTCTAAGGAAAGTTGAAGACGTTCAAGGTTTACAAGCAACGGTACAGAAATGAGCAGATTTCAGATTCAAGTAAAGCAACAAGACAAGGAGCAGAATTTTTACAAGTTAAAGACTTTATGTACAAGAGCGAAGATTATCAAGATGAGAGTTCGAGAAGTTTATGATATCAAGACTTATAAGTTGTGAAGAATCAAGCGGTAAAGTACTTACACCATGGCCTTTGTACTTACATTTTTATTTTATTTGTATTTTATTTTCTCTTGTCTATAAAAAAAAAAAGACAAGAGAAAATTTTTAGGTTCGTTACTAGTTTTTATTATTTTTTTTTGTTTTTATTTTGTATTTGTTTTATTTCTACAAAAAAAAAAAAAGGAAAAGGAAAAAAAAATGAAAAGAAAAAAAAAGACAAGAAAAATTCATTGTATCATATTTTGGGTTTGTATAGTTCGTTTTTAGTTTTGTATTCTTTCAATAAAGCCAATGGAAGAAGGAATATCTACAATGAAGGTTCAAGCAATAAGGATTTAGGGGAAAAGAGTTACATTGTCAAGATTCTACGAAGTTTAAGAGTCATCATCAAGAGTTGAAGACCGAAGACGAAGATGAAGACACCGATTGAAGACCGAAGACGTTTCTATGGATGCTGTGAGAGTGGTGCTAGCTGCACGTCGAACAGATAATGAGGTAAGTAAGCATATTCCCACCTTCGTTAAGTGGTTGATTTCCTTTCTTAGAGATCGTCAGAAAAATGGGTTTTCAAAAATGATAAAAGATGTGGGTTTTCAAAACGATTCGGAGGGTTATGCCTTCCTACCATTGAACGTGTCGCAGGATTCTCTCTTCATTCCTACCTGGACACATGTGTGACCCATAAAAAGCTGTTTATTATTGAGAGCAAATTCATAAAACCTTTTCTTGTGAGGCAGAGTCGAGACTTTTGATCACTCCGAACCCGAATTTCTTTCGATAAGGGGTGGTTATTTCTTTTTTAAGGGAATTGGATCTGGAGTTTGAGCTACTGTGATTTGGGATTTGAAGAGGGGTTGAGTCGATTGAGCTAATGAAGATGAATTTTCGGTCTAGAAGCAGAATGATGGTGAGACTGATTGTCTCTGATGATTTGATGAGAGGGTTTGAACACTAAATGAGAGAATAGGAATTGATGGGTTTTCTTGGGTTCAAGCTGTTTGAATCACAGACTTGAAGTTCAATCTGTTAAGCTTGATGATTCTGTAAACAGGGCAGAGAAGATTGGTCCTGGTGATGTAGGGCCATCATGGCTGGATGGAGCTATGAAGCACAATCATTGTGCAGCATAACTCAGGTCAGTGCAAATGGCTTATGCCATGGAAACTCAACCAAGTCATCCCAGTTAGCTCACCCGAATAGTCGACTTGCCCGACTCATGATCTAACTGAGTTAGTCAATTAACTTAGCTGACTCGGTATGACTCGGTGCTTGACCTGAGATAACTCAGTTGACCCGAGATTTGACCGGTGACCGGGTGGACTTTGCCGGTCACCTGAACTACTCTTCCGGACACTTTGCCGGCCAATTTCCGGCCATAATACCAGTTTTCCGGCGACAGTTTTTGGGGCATATTTTCTACATGGGTTTTTCTCACATATGGGCTTGGTGGAATTCTATATATTGGACCTTTGAGACTTGACCTAATTTTGGAAAGCAAAGGGATATAAAAGAAAGACTTTTACAACTTGGAAATCACGTATTATTTTTGGAACTTGGAGAGAGCCGCTTTTGTTTACGCTACTAGGGTTGCTTTTGTTCATCTTCTTCTTTATTCAATTCATATTTTTGTGATGAACTCCATAGAAATGAGTAGCTAATTTATTCATTATTGGTTATATAGTTCATCGTATCATATTTTGGGTTTGCAAAAAAAAAAGGAAAAAAAAAAAGAAAAAAAAAAGAGACAAGAAAAATTCATTGTATCATATTTTGGGTTTATATAGTTCGTTTTTAGTTTTGTATTCTTTCAATAAAGCCAATAGAAGAAGGAATATCTACAATGAAGGTTCAAGCAATAAGGATTTAGAGGAAAAGAGTTACATTGTCAAGATTCTACGAAGTTTAAGAGTCATCATCAAGAGTTGAAGACCGAAGACGTTTCTATGGATGCTGTGAGAGTGGTGCTAGCTTCACGTCGAACAGATAATGAGGTAAGTAAGCATATTCCAACCTTCGTTAAGTGGTTGATTTCCTTTCTTAGAGATCGTCAAAAAATGGGTTTTAAAAAATGATAAAAGACATGGGTTTTCAAAACGATTCGGAGGGTTATGCCTTCCTACCATTCAACGTGTCGCAGGATTCTCTCTTCATTCCTACCTGGACACATGTGTGACCCATAAAAAGTTGTTTATTATTGAGAGCAATTTCATAAAAACCTTTCTTGTGAGGCAGAGTCGAGACTTTTGATCACTCCGAACTCGAATTTCTTTCGATAAGGGATGGTTATTTCTCTCTCAACTTTTAAGGATGAGATTGTGTTCATTTATGTGTCTAACTTCTTATGACTAATGTGCAGAATCTCTATGTCTTCTTAGCACGTTGGATGCTGTCATTTCGGAGAACTTGTAAGTTGGCAAAGTAGGTTTTGTGGGTATATCTCTAGTAAGCCCTCACGAGACTATAACTCGTCCACTAGGGACACCTAGGGGTTTAAAGGCTTGTTATACGTGCTAAGTGTGACCGTAGCCTCGACGACACGGAGTTGTATGTATTTCTTTTGAATTGTTTTGTTTGATTTGCTCGAGGACTAGCAAAGTCTAAGTGTGGGGGAATTTGATAGGTGTTGTAAGACACCTAATTTTATATATAGTATTTATGCTTTCTTTGCTATTGTCTTTGTAAATTTTGTATCTTATGTGTGCTTTTGAGTGATCAGGTACTTTGGAGTCATTATGAGCAAAAGAAGAAGAAATTGTCCATTGAAGTGAAAAGACAAAAGGATCAATTCACAGGCGATATTTGGAGCATACTAATATTGCGCAAGAAGGAGCGAAGAATGAATCGTCAGTTTTCTGAGGCTGACAGGCCACATATTAACTGGTTATCCCTTATCCTATCGCATGGGGTGTCAATAACAATCCCGTAGTTTTAACCCTAAATCTAGTCGAGAGAAATCATTTCCGCTCCTCCTTTTCTTCCGTTCTTTGTCCTGATGTTGCTGGTGAAGAGGGTTTGTTGAGGCTATGATTTATGGGTTCTGGTGGTGATCAAATGGGTTCAGAAGATGATTTACAAGGAGTTGTTGCTGTTAATTGGTGGATTCTATTGCAGACATGATGGATTTGATCCAGGCAGTGGTGAAACTAGGGATGAAATGTGATAAATTGAGACGATGAAGCTGGTTCTGAACCGAGATTGAGGCAGAGATGAAGAATTGAAAGTGATGAAAGTGATGGGTCTCTGTGATTGTTCGATTGAGGAGATTCAAAGGTTTTTTTTTATGTTGAAATTGAAGAGAAGAAGAGGATGGTATCAATGGAGATGTTCATGGGATTCGATGGATCTGAGATGGGTTGAGTTCGAATTGTTGAAGGTCAGTGATAATGGAGGAGGTGTGGCTGCTGCTGGAGGAAATAGAGATCGAGAGATTGATGGGATTTTTAAGAATCTGGTGAACCTGTTATTAGATTGACAGGACGAAGATGATGGTGATAACGTTGTTGAATTCAGAAACACAGATTGGATCTGAGACAGAATTTTAAGGGAATTGGATCTGGAGTTTGAGCTGATGTGATTTGGGATTTGAAGAGGGGCTGAGCCGATTGAACTAATGAAGATGAATTTCCGTTCTAGAAGCAGAATGATGGTGAGACTGATTGTCTCTGATGATTTGAAGATAGGGGTTGAATAGTAAATGAGAGAAGAGGAATTGATGGGTTGTCTTGGGTTCAAGCTGTTTGAATCAAAGACATGAAGTTCAATCTGTTAAGCTTGATGATTCTGTAAACAGGGCAGAGAAGATTGGTTCTGGTGCAGAGAGGAAATAGAAGCTCTAGTGGTCTGTATTGATGTTATTTCCTGCGGTGGAGATGAACTGGGGGTTGTATGAATTACAGAAGAACAATGAGTGGAAACTGGGGTTCGTTGCTGTTATGATTGTTGTTGCAAGTGAACTGCATTACAGCTGCAGAATTGATGGTTCTGAAATGGGAACTTGGTAGCCAGTAAGAGCTGTTTGCTGGATAGGAGTTGTCGCTGCGATGGAGAGTATGTTGCAGTGCAGTTGCAGCAGGGAGTAGTAGTTCAGACAAGCAAGACAAGAGTAAGGCAATGAGCAGAATAGAAGAATGCAACTGAGAGTTGGAGCTGTTGTTGTTGGGTGGTACTGATGTTGAGTAATAAAGATGGGATATTTACAGCTTGAATTGGTTGTGTTATGTGCAGAATTGAGAACATGGGAAGTATAGCAGAATTGGTTTAGCTGCTACAATGAAGAGAAGGTGTTAATGTTTGCTGCCATGGATTTTCTGTGATGATGGTTGAACTTAAATGAACAGTGATGTTGGTCGTGTTTGCAATGGATCGATGGGGTTGTTCTCAGAGTTTGGATGGCCAGGTCGAGAAACGTGTGACACTGAAGATGCAGGGCCATCATGGACAGATGGAGCTATGAAGCACAATCATTGTGCAGCATAACTTAGGCCAGTGCAAATGGCTTATGCCATGGAAACTCAACCAAGTCGCCCCAAATTAGCTCACCCGAATAGCCGACTTGCCCGACTCATGATCTAACCGAGTTAGTCAATTAACTCA